>VXBU01014186.1:238688-265393 GCA_013400315.1 Bombycilla garrulus | reverse complement strand
TGTTTATTTTACTTAGTATATTCCCTATTTTATTTTAGACGGTCTCTAGTGTCCTGTTTTGTGTTTCCAAAGAAGACCAGAGACTGATGATGTAACCAGCCCTGTAGCTGCCGATGTTCTTGGCAGACTCTAGCTGAGCTTCTGCTGCAGAAAGAAGTAGGCGGGACAACTCTCAAAACGGCCTGAAAAGCAGATATGTGGGAGATGATGATGCCTTCCAAGGTGAAAGGAAGAGGTGACTCAGTTGTGTTCTCAGCTCTAAACATCAGCAGGAAAGGCAGGTAATGTTCCCTCAGAGACTGCCTATGGAGACATTCAGGAAAGTTCAGATTGATTAACTAGAGCTATAAAGTTAAATCTCATAAGTAGAAGGCAGAAATTAAAGGCAGGTTTGTTGAGCTGAAAAAGCACATGGGAAGGCAGGAGACTTGGCTTCTGTCTCTGCCTCTGGTATTGACCTTCTGCATGACCACCCTAGCTGGATTTTGTCACACTTCTTTCATAAAAATGGAATAGGTATATTTGCCTACTCTGAAAACAGTTTGAGATAGACCCAATAATATTATTGACTTGTAATTTTATGGATACTCTTTTCAGAAGTGGAACTTTTTCAGTGCCTTGGAACTTTATGAGATATTCTTGTCTCATATGAGGCAGGAAGGACAGGAAACCTGTTTCTAAAGGAGATGTTTACTCTGGTTTAGTATCTGGGTTCTGTTTATAGATAATGAGTACTTTTATAGTTCATTTCATCTCCTCTGAAAGCAGATGCCTTAAAGCCATCACATCAGTTATGTCCTAACATTGTTTTTTCCCCCCCATTGGCTATAAAGAACACCTCAAATGGTCAACTTACAGCTGACATTGCACATTAGATGAAATGAATTCCACCCTCTGAATTAAATTTACCAAGCATGTCAAGACACTGCTAGTTCACATAGCACCTGAATTAATGTATTTTCCAGGAAAATTTTGCTACCCTCTCTATTAGCTCCCTAATTTTCTCCAAAAATGGTGCAGGATGAGAAGCTGTTCATCTTAACTGTTTAAAATGAACAGTATTTGCCTTTTGAACAGTGTTTGTCTTTTGAAGTTTCTTTAATTTTGTGGTCAACCTCTTCTTTCTGACTCTCATGCAAACATATTAGTATGCCCACTGTGATTGATTTCTACATGTTTTGCTTATCCCTAAACCCAGGTAATGATGGATTAATTAGACATCAGAAGTAATATGGGAAATACTATCATAAAAAAAAGTTATTTTTTAGCTTGATTGTGCACTATTAAAATAGATCAATAAAAAGTGCTGCATCACTATATCCAAGCCATATACCAGGAGGCTGCAGTGTTTGAAACTCTAGGACATATTACTATGTTGTTGAGAATGCTGCTTGTGAGAGGGTACTTTCAAAATAATCAAATCTCCCTATGAGATCATGGACAGATAAGTCATCTTATTCTCTGTAGTCCTTTCTCCCTGTGCTGTCACAACATATGCCTGAATTTTGTAAGCAATCCTTTTGGCTGCAGTGCAGGTCTCATGGTCACATGCCTGCAAACATATGTTTTCCACTAATTCTGTGTGCCTTTACTCACTTCTGCTGACATCTCAAAGCTCAACTTTAAACGAGATTTGGAGGCTTGTCCTATGTATTTTAGTTATCACTTGTGTTGTATTGTGTCCTCACTGAACAGGATTAGTGATGTTGCCAGAGGGAGATACCAATTTCTATCCTGGACAAGCAGGCATACTTGAAAAGCAGAGGAAACTTCTCAGAAGTACTGGAAGTTTTTTTGTGTTCTGTGGCTCATCAGATTCCCATACTTATGACATTAATAGTGCTGGGTTTTATGCTGTTTGAAATGAGATCATATAGCTGACTTCTTTTGTCAGTTATGGTCTTAATATTATATTTTAGGTAGTGAAACTTTTTTTTTTTAAAGCATTTTGCAGCATATGCTATTTAAAAGTTTGCATTGCAGAGGTTCTGAAGAATGGAAAGAGCAAAGCCGGCAGCCAAGCTTTCAAAAAAGAAAAGGTTAGCTAAAATTGCGAGTTCCTCTCACTGAAATATCTTGCCAAGAAGTCACAGATGTACAACACATGACCAAGTGAAAAACTGATTATGAGGGCTATAATGGCAGCCCTGAATCTATAACGTATAATGTATTCATCCCAAGATGCATTTGTGCATCTGTTAAGGTAGTTTTACTGGTAGTGTAAGAGCTTTTAAAACTATTTTCTAGATTGTATAGCTCATTTGCAGTGCTTAATTGGTATTTTATAATTTTTTCCTTATTACTTTCTGACATTAAACCATGACACAATTCATGAATATATTGTAGTGACAGTTGTTCCAGCTTCTGTTTATGATTCATCCCTTTGAGCCCTGTAATAATTTCGGCATGTTTCTTTGTGCCCTCTTCTGCCTCTGTGGAGTCCCTGGGACACTCATTGGCCCTAGCTAGGCACAACAATGTGTCCGAGTTTGGGAATTTTCCCTAGAGCAACATATAATCCAGAATGTCGACTTACGTCCTTTGATGAGAAGTACTTTCTTTTAATTTCCATTCTTTCTCCTGTTGTATGAGCAGCATTCTGCACCACTTTGTCTTTGATCTCTGTGGCACACAAGTAACACTCAGACAGTTCCTCACTTAGTGTGTTTCTTCCCTTACCAAATTTATAAAAAGTAAAACCAGATTTTTCTTGATTTCCAACGGTGGGAGTGAAAAGAGATTCTGGTCCAATGATCCATTTCCACCCTCACCTATCTAGGTGCTGCTCATGCTGATTTAAATGATAACTGAAACTGCTCTTTTGCCATATGAATTTTAATTGCTCCTCCAACCCTCCACATCTCCCTGCTGTATTTATAGAGAACATCCAGCCCTACCTGCTGCATTTGGCCTTTAGGCCTAAAACCTTTCTCAGCTTTAAACTTAGTCTTTTTCTTTGTGTGTGTATATGTGTTTTATTTTTAGAAATACAACAATTTCAAATTGCCAAATGCTTCCCACAGCAATCTATACCAATGACACACAAGAATAAAATGGATGGGAAAAGCTGAGTTATTAGGGTGACACTCACTTGGCTCCTGTAGAAGGTACTCTAGATACGGTGGAAATTAGTGGAGATCTTGTCAGCACGATTAAGTCATTTTTTAAGTGGGGAGAAAAATAAAGCTGTATAATTCTCCATTTATCATCTTGCTGAGCTGTTTCCTCCCTCAGCAGTGATAGCACCAGCACAAAGCCCTTCAGACAGATCTTTATCCTCACCAGAACAATGCTCTCTGAACTTGTTGCTAACCCCTTGTTTCTGTCTCCTCTGAGGTACTGCATTTTTTTTCCCCCAGTCAATGTAGATTATGTTCACTGCTTCACACCTCTCAGCTTTATGAATTATTTCCTTTAAAAATAGCTCCAGCAGATATGTCAGCCATGATTTATTCTGTATGATATTATAACAAATTGCTTTCATGAGCAGATACTTTGCCAGACATTTTGTGCCCTCTAGGCCTGAGTCTCTCTGTGTTCATCACAGTGTAAAGCGAGCACCACTGAATTCCTGTACCACTGATAGGCACAGGGGTAAAACCAGAACCTTTGTAAACAGAACAAGATCTAAAGCTACCTTTTTGAAAGGTGATAAGTGATTTGGAGAGTAAAAGTTGAAGATGCATGAAATGAAACTTCAAGGAGTCATGATATGACAAAGGACAAAAAGCCAAGTGTGTATTTGTTTGGTGGAGTAAAGAAATACTAGCCAGTCCATCACTTAAATTATTCAGTGACGGATATGGTTCCTGTATAAGATATTGGAGAACATGATTGCAAAATCCCACTGCTCTTCTCAGCTGTTAATATTACAGAGCCCCCACCCCTACTCCTTTTCCAGCACTGAAACTCTTGCTGACCTTGACAAAAGCAGGTTTCTACTCTGACAAGGACTGCTTTGAACTGTTTGAGTCTAATTTACCTTCTTTATTTCACTGCATTGGAAAGAAAATAAGTCCTTAGAGGTCTAAATAAAGTACCACACTTCCCAGATTAACAAAAAATGGTTGATTATTAATTGATTGATTGATTGATGCATTTATTATTTCCTAATAGCAAAGGGACTGTGGAAAGTTGTGCAGGCTGGAAGAGATCAGTTCAAATGTTAAACACACAGGGACAGTAACAGTTCATAGAACAAATGTACTGTGGTAAACAAGAACAGAGGGCAGAGAGAGAAGTGGATCAATGTCCTGAAAGCTCCCTTCAGTGTCTGAGGTTTTGAATGTCAAAGAGAAGAACACTCACAAAGCTGGCATGTGCAGATGCAGCTCTGACAGCCCCCACAGAGGGTGCTTTCAAGTTCACTGTGTTATGAAGAAAGGTCTTTGCACTGGATGATGTGTGGGACATGACTGAATCATGGTGCCATAACGCACCTTCTGAGTAACCAGCCCCTCCGACCTTTGCTACTGAGGGAACAGAAGAGGAGATGGGAAGGGAAGAGTGTGAGAATGAATGGGATGATAGAAGTTTCCCTTGGCCTTCCTCATAAGTTTGTTCCACACTGGAAGCCCTTAGCTGCCAGACTGAATATTAAGATTACCCAAGCAACATGTTATTCTGCCGTACAGAGGGTGGGGGGATGCGGAAGGACTAGGGGTCTCATTCAGTAAAGTCATCTCTACCTTTGGAAATCTGCATTTCTCACAACAAATTACTGGGCAAAACACAGATAAGTATCAAATTGTTCATTAAAGAAGTTTAAAGACATATTTATTAGTATCTATATTCCTGTCATTCTTTATAATTGTTTGAATGATGCTCTCTAGTCCCAAGGTATAGAATATGTTTTTAAGGAAATTTCCCAAGTTTGCTTCTCATTACATCTTTATACAATTATAGTACCTGTTTTGCTCAAAAATTGTCCAATTAAAATACAGATTATAGCCCAATAGCCTTTGTGTGAGTCCTGATCCTTATTATCTTGCAATTTTGGTTGCTCAGATGTACTTCTTCTCCTATCCCCTCTGTGACTAACAGCAACTTCCTATGAAGCCTGCTCAGTTGCTTCACTCTGCTATTCCTTCATCATGGCATGTCCTGAGTGTTGGCACAAATGGCGTGAAGTTGCTGTCTGTGTGCTGCCTGTGCTGTGACTGAAGGATCAGGGCCATCCCCCCACGCTGGCTATCCTGTCAGGAATGCTCTCTCAAGCCCCCTGGCTCTTCTCAACTCCACAGCTGGAAAGTGGAGAATGCTGTAGAATTATTTGACATACTGGCATAGCACCTCGCTGATTTTACACCACCAACCTCTTCCCCACAGCACCAAGAAATTGCATCAGGAAAAAACCCCAAATATTTCCAGAAAAGCATTTGCAGTAAATGCAATCTTCCATCCATCCATCCATCCATCCATCCATCCATCCATCCATCCATCCATCCAGTCACTTATGATTTGAGGAGGGGTTATTGCTCAGTATTGCTAACCTCTCACTCTGTGAGAATGTATCTGTGCTTGAATAGTTTTACCCCTATTGTTTGCTGCCTTTTTTCCCCTTTTCTCCCTGAATCTTTGTTGAGTGAAATCTCTACAGAAACTTTTCCATCTTTTCTCACTGGAATCTTTTATTTCTTCTAGCCTCCTATATGCTACCATTCATTATAAGTATATTTTCTCCTGTATCCCTTGATGAAAAAAAAAATGGAATGAAAAGTGTGGAGGCCTTGAGTACCAGGGGAAGTCAAGTCAATTCTGTTGTTTCAATGCACAGAAAAAGAGATATTCTAAGTCCCAGTAAGACTGATATTTTAATGGGTGCTGGTAGAGTACAACATACTGATGTTAATAGGTGGAAACAAATCCTGTCTCACAAAGCTGATTTTTCTTTAAGCAGAAGCTAAGGAATTGGCCCCTTTCTCTCTATGCAGCTTTCATGAGTCTGGAATTGGCACAGCCTCAAGCTCTACTTCTAGTCCCAAAACAAGATTTTGAAAGCAACGTAGCCTTTTGGTTTTTCATTGTCAAGGAGATCGGGCCATTTCAAGACCCACTCTATATTAAGCTACTGCTAACTGCCAGCTGTTAACAAACTCAGCATTGTCTCTCTTCTGTATGAACAGCTGTGTTACAAGAACGAAAGTAAGAGGAAGAGAGGAAAGGGCTTGCTACGGCCTGATGGTGCCAGTGAACTTTGTGTGCTCTGATTTGTGAAGAATTCAGTGACTGCGTTTTAACAGAAAATGAAAGTATTGGAACAACGCAAGCAGTAGACGACCCTCAATATTACGATATGATGTCTTGTTGCATGGCAGAGTTTGAGCACTGAGGTATTCAGAAAAACCTTGCTGGATCCCCAAAGTACATAGAGACTATGGCAGAGTGCATTGCTCATTGGAATAACTCATTTAACCTTCTAGTACTCGGAGTTTGCATGTTTGATAATGAAATATGCGTTGATACAATCAATGTACACAATGCTTCTACTGAAACTCCACAGCAATCGCCCATCAACATGTTAGAGTAGAAAGGTTCCCTAAGCTGCCTGTATACTTCAGTAACTCAGAATTGCTCAGCTCTAATGCAACACTTAGTTGCCAGGTCAATCCAGTAACAGTCATTGTGACAAAATAGATTTACATATGTGCATCAGTGAACAAATTTAATGATGTTGGATAGCACAATAATAAGAAGTTGTGTTAAATGTTTTCCTAGAGACTACAAAGAGCCAGGTTGGAGATAAAGCATGAAAACACATTGAAAGTATTGAAATTAGGCCTGAAAAAAAACGTTTTAAAATACAGACCTCCTTTGTGCCATTAGAAATGTGCTCTGCTGGCAAATCCGGACACAAAGCAAAGCATTTTGAGGCACTGTCAAGGGTTTGTTAAAATATGGCTGGACACTGAAGCAAAGCCAATTTACACAGTACCAGTTGGCAAGCAGAGGGGTGTTTATTCTGCTTGATAAGCATCTCCTTAGTAACTCTATGAGTCAATAAATTGGGTTGATGAGTAGCATGTGGGGGAAGAAACTGAAGTGCAATCATAGTGCAACAGGGAGAATGTTAACCAAATTGCAGGGACAGGAACTTGAAATCAAGGCTGCAGAGGCTGCTTTTTGTAAGGGGATTCGAGGTAAATATGTGAAAGGTAAATAACAAGCAATATGCAAGTGAAGATAATGGGCCAAATTAGCCTGCAGCTCACATTCATGCTTATTTACCTCTGTTTGCCCAAGTTGGATTCTGAATTGATTCTCCCTGTTTGGCAGTTCTTTACTTGAATTGTTATTGACTGAGAGCCAAATATTGTGAGTGGTAGGTAGGGAAAAAAGGTCTTTACTCATGTGGGATAAATCTGACCCACACAGTAGCTAACATTTGTAATTGTAGCTGAAAGCACATCTTTATATCCTAAGGCTAGTTTGCTTCCACTTGCCTAACTGCTACAGGTGACACTATTTACCAATGACTGACAAGGGATAGGGAAGAGAAAGATCAGTCAGTGGGAATCCTTATTCCTGGGACAAGGTTGCATGGGACCCCCTAACACTACCAGGGCAGGGCTTTCTTATTNNAAAAAAAAAAAAAAAGCCTATATAAACCTTGATTCTTGTTATGTATCTTCCCTTTCCCAATCCTTCACTTCTAGACTAGCCCCTCTGGGGAAATTTCAGATGAGGTTACATTGCCTGAAATGATCAGCAATAGCATAGAGAATGGAATTTTAAATCCTGAGCATATATTTAATAATCTCCATTGCTATCTAGGGAAGCCAAGCATATTTAAAATCAAATGCAGAAGGTCTAATGCATAAGATGAATAGCCTATGAGGTTACGGAGAACAGTTATGATTATCTAGTCTGACCTTTTGAATAAGTCAGATCCTGCAGTTTCACTTAATCATCCCTACAACAAACCTATAACTTCTGATTTCTCTATGATGAATATTTCAGAAACATATCCTAAACATATTTAAAGAATTAAAGTGACGAAGAATGAATTGTATCATATTGAGCTGTTCCTTTGGTCAATTACTAAACCTGTTTTGCAACAAATGTTGATGAATCATTCCCCCAAAAGAAGCACTCTCTGATGAAAAAAAACTGCTTCAAAAATACTGTAGAGTGGTGTGATTTTGATTCAGGTAAGAGAGAAGCTTCAAGCAGACACATTTAAAGTCTTCACGTTTTGAACTGGTTTCACTAGAAATTCTTATTTTATGTTACACTAAATCAAAATAAAAGCAATTCAAATTCCTGACTTCTTCTTTATTAAGAAATTTAAATTTTGGGACTCCATCCAGTCAAAATACAGATAGGTATTAAAGACAGATTTTATACTCTTACTAGTACTAGCCATTTTATTAATTATCCCCAAAAATAAACTGTTTTAAAATCCAGGCTTCTTTGAGCTGAATTGATTTCAACTCTAGACAGAGGATCTTCTTTTGTATATAGTACCCTGTCTGAAAGGAAGGTCTTGCAATTTTATTTCTCATTTGTGAACAAGACAAATTTCAAACTTCCTCCTGCAAAACTGGATAGAAAGAGGTTCTCTAGACTATCACTTTTGAGGGGTTTTTCTGCACTTCTAATCCTTATGGTGGCTTTTTATAATCTCTTACCAGTTTTCACTACCCCTTCCAAACACGACTATATTATTGCTGTAACCACTGAAACATTGGCCCTTTTTACTTTCTGTTTACAGTCACTGAGTAATTTCTAATAAGTCCCTTAGGCGTCTTCAGTAGTGTACTCAGATTTATGTGATCAGACTTAGGAAGAATTGCATCACATCCTAAGTATGCCTAAAATATGGTGGATCAATCATACCCTAAAAATGTTGACTTCTTTTCATTGACTACCCATGGAGCCTTGATGACAGCTCAAAAGTAGGCATCAGCACTGTAGATATTGAAAGTTAGGTGAGATTAATTCCTCTGTAAGAAACCAACAATCTGAATCTGTTATTGGCTTGGAGACACACTTTTTCTTTTTACTTTTTTTAGAAGTATATTTGCAAGAGTTTTTTTGCCTTTGTATAAATGGAAAACATATTCCAAGGGAAAATGATGACTCAATCAACCCAGAAGATTTTCTACAATTGATTTCAAGGGTTTTTTCCCTCTGCTTCCAACACTGACTGTACATAGAGTCATTTGGGCTAAACAGAGGTTAAATGGTGAAATTAGTAGAATTGCATTTTGAATTCAAATCTCACCAAAAGAGAACAAAGGAAGGGAAATAATTTTATGTATCATTGAAAATTTAAAGGACATCTGTGAGTTGCACCTGAATAGTTAATGGGCACATTAATTACTTTGGCCTATTTTTTGCTGCTGTCGCACACTGTCACAGTATTTTGCTTTCTAAATGTGGACATAACATATTTGCTTCACATAAAAGAGACTCCTTTCCCTGACTCATAAGAATTAAAAGACTTGTCTTAGGAAGGAATTTTGTCCACTCTAATTTTGGACTATCTAATGAGGTGGTCAGTAAATATTCAGGCTATATGGCAAGTCAGGACTTTCTTCCACAGAGTCGTAGAATTATTTGGGTTAGAAGGGACCTTTTCCACTCCCTATCCACAGACAGGGACATCTTCCACTAGATCAGGTTGCTCAAAACGCCATCCAACCTGGCCTTGAACAATTCCAGGGAGAGGTATCTACACTACACAGCTGTACTCTGAGTAACCTGTTCCAGTGTCTCATCACTGTCATCATTAAAACTTCTTCCTTATGTCCATTTTAAATACACTCTCTTTCTGGTTAAAACCGTTGGCCCTTGTCCTGTCACTACAGGCCTCTATAAAATGTCTGGAAGCTCCTTTTAAGAACTGAGAGGTCACAATAAGGTCTACTCCAAGCTGAACAACCCCAAGTCTCTCAGCCTTTCCTCATAAGAGAGGTGTTACACCCCTCTCTCTGATAATTTTTTTGACCCTCCTCTGTACCTGTTCTAACAGGCCCATTAATTTCCTGTGCTGGGAACACCAGAGCTGGGTGCAATACTCCAAGTGGGGTCCCAGCAGAGCAGAGTAGAGGGGCAAAATCACCACCACCCACTTGCTGGCCATGACTCTTTTTATGCAGCCCACGGTACAGTTGGCATTCTGAGCAGCAAGTACACATTTCTGGGTAACATTCAATTTTTCATCCACCAGAATTCCCAAGTCCTTCTCCTCAGGACTGCTCTGAACCCATTCAATCCTAATCCTAATCCTAATCCTAATCCTAATCCTAATCCTAATCCTAATCCTAATCCTAATCCCAATCCCATTCTAATCCTAATTGATACTGGAGATGATCCCCCCCAACCCATGCCCACCACATTGCACTTGGTTTTTTTGATCATCTAGAGGTTCATATGGGTCTACCTCTCAAGCCTGTCAAGGTCCCTCTGGATGATATCTGTGCTCTCCAGTATAGTGACTACAGCTTTCATCTTGATGTCATCTGTATACTTGCTGCAGGTGCCATTGATCCCACTGTCTATGTCACTGATCAAAACAATAAATAGTATTGGTTCCAGTACACACCCTTGAGGAACAGCACTTACTGGTTACTGGTTTCCACTCTACACACCAAGCCATTGACTGTAACTCTTTGGATGTGGTCATCCAACCAATAAGCTACTCAACTTCTCAATTAAATAATTTTCCATAGAAGTCTCTGAATAAAGCACTCCATTGCTTATTTACCTTCTCATCTTTTGTCTGGAAGTCTGGAAACAAGATCTATTTCTCAATACACAAGTACCTAAAGCATCAGGACTTTCCTCTGGGACCTCTGTATTTATTGGGGTGAATCAACAGACAAGTAATGTTCACTGTTGACTAAGAATGTGCTTTACAGTCATAATGTTCTTATTTGCCAAAAAAACAAGGGCTGAGGTCTGAGAATGAGCAACTCCTATGAAGATAATTCCTCCTGGCTTTAGCAGGACTTGTCCATACAGAGAGGAATTAGAAGGCCTTGGACAGGATCTTAGCTGGCATCAAAAGGGTAAAAATCTGTAGAAGTCACACTCATTTTGCCATATAGGCAGCTTGTTTCTATCACAATTAAACCCTGTTCAGCTTACAGAACACAAGAGAATTATTACTTTGTTCCATGAAAAAAAGGGCTATATCATATAGTAGTAATAAAGATACCTTAAAATATTTTAAATATTTTAACAATTTCAGACATGGAGAATAATTTATATTCTTCCATTTAATTTATTTTAAATAACTTATTTTTATGTATTTTTATTGTATTAAATATATAATATGCATGGAAGGAAACAATGAGATTATTTGCTTTAGTCTAATATACTCTTCGACTGCTGTTTTACCCTAAGGCATGCATTAAATGGTGTTTCGCAATAATAATTTTTCCTTCTTTATTTACATAATTTCTTACAGTATACTCTAAACTATTCATTCTTTTTAGATCAGTATATTTTTCTATTTTTGACAGAATAATTAGTATTTTCCTAGTTTTGGTGACAACATCTCTTGATAAAGGAAATGAAAGACTGACTCTTATCCAAACTATCACAAGTTGAAATAAATTTATAACTAAAGGTCCAGAATTTGCTACACTTTGTAGATATTTTTTGGAAAGTAAGAGCCGGTTTTTGAGAGACTGTTAGAGTGATTGAAGTATCCAACAGCATTACAGAGTATAACATACCCAAATCTGACAGGTGTAACTCGGGACTTTTTACCTGGCCCTGGTGGGTCCACAAGAGGGCTACAGAGATAATTAAGGGACTGGAGCATGTCTGCTAAGAGGAAAGGCTGAGGGGGCTGGGCCTGTCCAGCTGCAGGAAGAGATGGCTGAGAGAGGACCTCATCACTGTCTATGAGTACCTGAAGGGAGGGGTCAAGGGGATGGAAACTGGCTCTGCTCGGCGGTGCTGAGCAATTGGACAAGAGGCAATGGACAGAAACTGACACACAGGAGGCTCCACCTGAATATGAGAAATAACTGCTTTACTGTGCAGTGACTGAGCACTGGAACAGGTTGTACAGAGAGGCTGTGGATTCTCCCTCCGTGGAGATATTAAAGAACAATCTGGTTGCAATCCTGCGCCGTGTGCTCTGGGATGACCCTGCCTGAGCAGGGATGTTGGACCAGATGACCCACTGGGGTCCCTTCCAGCCTGACCCGTTCTGTGATTCTGTGCCACTGTGTAAACTTATATTGAGAAGAGACTGGACACCTAACAGACAGGCAGACATGTACTTTTAAAAAACTTTATCTCCAAACTGAATTCTACCCTCAGCCAAAAGTGGCTGTCTAGGCTTCCACTGTTGCCAATAAATTAAGCATTTCCTTAGGTAATTCACCCTTTCTAGAGCCAGTTACCTCCTACCTCATTGACTTACACCTACTAGATGTTTCATGAAACATGTACTCATGTCAGCAGAAGAAAGAGCATTTGAGAAGAAATACTGTGGGTAGACCTCTGAGGTGGGCCTTTGAGAATTTTCTTTATAACTGTGCCCAGTAAGTAGTCAGCAATGTCGGTATATAGGAATGGCAATTCCTTCTACAGCTGTAATCCCACCCTTCTGTGATTTTGGTTTATGATGCTGCCTTTTAATTAAGTAATCACTTTTCAAAGGAGTCCAGTGGTTTTTGGTGTGTTCTGAGGGACAGACACAAAAAGAGCCTAGATCTTCAAGTCACTATTTTGATGCCCTAATTAAAAGACCATGTTTTCTCTTTAGACAGCTTGTCCCTTTTATTTAATGCATTACCTCTACAGTTCTTCATAAATTAAAGGTTTGTAAAACAATACTTTTCACTTCGCTACCTTATTGCTCTTGAAAAGGATTTTTATTTTGTTTTTAAATTAACCCTTTAAAAGGTAATAAATCATATACATTTTAAACTTTTTACCAATACTTATAATGAGCAGCTTATGTCAAGAAGTTGTAGGTGCTTGTATCTCTGCTGTTACTGCAGTTTCAGTCCTGGTGCACTCACATGAGATGCTTGCTATTCCAACAAGATTCTTCAGAATAAAACTGGGTAGATGGATTATATATGTTTTGAAATTGATATGTGCTTTGCCACTTCTGAATAAAAGAAGCCTGAAGCTGGAATTGAGTCACACTGAAATTTACCTAACATACAATATTTCAGTTGTAGAAATATGACCATATCCTTTTAGCATCTGCTGATATGAATTTTTAAATTTGTACTAAGGAGTAGCAGCACATACTAAATGAATGCTATCCAGTCTCATCTCACAGCAAATCTTGAAATATTACCTTCTTTCCAATTGCTGCATGCTCATTTTAATTCACTGCTGCATACTGAGATTTTACACTGAAAGTGTTGCTTTTTTTATAGAAACCAGCTATATTGGTTTGTAAACCAACAGGGTTGGAGGCAAAGGATTGGTACTGCAGGACAGTAAGTTGTGCAAACGCTTGAATTTAATGAAAGCTACCATACAGTTTTATGGAAAAGAAGTTTAATTTCTCTATCTTGTTTTTTAAGGGGTTTGCTGAGCCACCCTCCTGATGTCACATTGCTGTCCAAATCACCCAAGAAACTTGCATATAATGTCATGATTTCATCTGTCAAAGATTTCATCTTTGGTAAAAGGCATCCACTTACTATGAGAACAGAGAATTGAGGAATTGCATGGGGGAAAGGGAGAAAAGTAGCAAAATAGCAGTTTAGAGTTTTGGAGTATCCAGTAATTCTAAGATGTGAAATGCAAGCTTTAAAGCAGTCATGCTACAAAGGTTTTTTAAAACGCTGATTTTAAATGCTGAATCCTTGGTTCTCTGAAACCAGGTCTTTCTCTTCTACTACCTATTTGATTAAGCCGGCTATTACCTGTCATACAAGGTCTTTTAAAAAGCTCTTCCTAAATGGGGTGATGTCTTTCTTTATTGTATGTAGGGGTTTAGATTTGTTAGGGCCTGTTCAGTTGGTGGAGCTTTGGGTGTTAATTAACTAGATGGCTTTTGTTAGATACTGTTCTCAATTTTTGAAGGATTTTTTATGTAATGTTTTTAAGGTGGTTTTTAATAGTCTATTGTATTTTTAATTTTTTTTTTTTTTTTGGTAGCTGGTATATGGTAGGGATATGGTATATTTATTTAATGCTATGACGTCGAGCTTAGGTGTTGATAAGGTTGTTTTTGAAGTGAGTCTTGTTATCTGACTTAATTTTTTTAGGAGAACTATGTTTTCAAGGAATTTGTTTTCTAAGGCTTAGGATGGTGTTTTGGGTAGTGGTGTGAGGCATAGGGTAGGTTTTTAACTATTTAGCTTTGGCTTCTATTACTGTGTGTATGTAATGCTTACTTTGGTGTGTTTGGGGCCGTGTGATGCAGTCAATAGGCCAGGTCTATTGGTGATAAACAACAAGCTTGGTTTTATATTCCAAGTGGACTAAATGTTATCTGGCTATTAGCTTCTGAGACTGCTGACTCCTGGCAAAGCTTATGTTGGGGCTGGCAATACATTTGGTGTGAAGGATTGACAAAATAAGAACACCACTAAGGAAATACACATTCCTGGTTTTTTATAGACACAAATGAATACATACGCAAAAGAGTAAATCCACATAAAAGTAATCTTGATATATATGTAAACCTTATCCTTATATTAGTCACGAAATGAATAAATAAAATGACCTAAATTAGTTTTAATATTAAAAAGCTATAATGTAATTGCATTTTATTGCTCTATGATTATAATTGCATCCCACCAAACTTCACCACAATTGGTTTAGAATAGACTTCTGAACCAAAGCCTTCTATAATGGAATACTACTGTTTCTAAGAAATTATGGAGTTTAATAAAAATTGATTTTCCTAACTCCTCCTTATGTCTTTCATCAGCTGTGTAGAACTCTTGCTATAGATACACTGAAATACTCTTTAGAACAGCTTTCTAAATACTCTCTAGAAGAGCTTTCTAGAGCTCAATATTTTTTAATTTGATATAGGAGACTTTTAGAGACTAAAAATATTTTAGGAGTTTAAAAAATGAATTTGGACATATTTTAACATATTTATATTTTACTTTGAATATGGCTTTAAAAATTTTTACCTGCAAAACCCTGATGATTCTGTCTTATTGAAGTCCAAAATCCTGCCTCAGAAAGTTAATGTTACCTTAATCTAAAGACAAATGGTTCCTGTGCACAAATGGACATTTCAAAAGGCTAAGTAGGTACTGGCTACAAAAGAAGCATAAGTTTATTATGAAAAACATTTTCATCTCTTTACAGGCTAGAAATGCTAGTTTTAATTCCTGATCTCCAAAATAATTAAATACAAAGAAAATGCAAGAAAGGAGTGAGAATTGCGACTCCCTTTTTAAATGCATATTGTGTCACTGCTGTTGTGCACCTTTGATCAGTTTCTCGTTTGTTGTCATCTGAAGTCTTTCATTGGTGAAAAACTATCTTAACAATCACTATTTTCAGTACTGTTCTGCCATGGCTGACCAGATGGTCCGAGACCAGATCACATATTAAGAAAGTTCCTCTTTCCTTTTTTTTCTAGATATTTGCCTTGGGGAGACACTGTACTTATAACGATGCTGAGTTATTTTGTTACTCTAAAATGTCAAAAAAGACAATGCATTTGTGAAATTAAGGCTGGCATGGAGTTAAAAACTAACAGGAACAGGATCAACCTCCAGATACACACTCCCTGCAAGTTTTAATTATCAGATTTTAAATTCTTGTTTTAAATGTGAGCTTTTAGATATTTTCTTGGTGAATGTTTAATATTCACTTTATGCCGTCTCAGTAACAACCTTACAGAGTTACTGGCAAAATGAAATTGCTTTTGTTGGTAAAAAAATTTCCAGTTTATGTAAAGAAATGAATCCTAGGAAACTCACTAAAATTTATTCTGTCTTGCTAAAGGAAATTTTTTGAAGCATGAAGAAATATTGTCATGAAAAATGCCAAATCTAAGTTTTAGTTTCTAAAGTAAAATTATCTGAAAGGATAGAAACAGTGTGAGAAAGCTAAAAGAGCTTTGAAGAAAAATAACATACACCTACAAAGGAGTATTTTATCAGTAGGGAAGCACTGTGTCTGCTTAGTTCAGCTCTTCTTTACCCAGTGATGGGTCATATCTTATCATATCATATACATCACACAGGACACAGATGCCAGAATAGAATGGTGAGCACTGGCAGGGGCTCTGCCTGCATCCCTCTGGCTCCCTGCATGTGAGCACCCCAAGGATACTTTAAGGTGCAATTTAATCCTCCTGCTTGATTTGGAAGAATAGCCCTCTTCCTCCTCCTCCCCTGCCAAGACTGATGTCTGCTCCCTGCACTGTCCCATCCCACACAGCCAAATCCTGCCGTTCATCAGCCCCCACCCAGTGTGCTCACACCCAGCTGCATCTGCTCCTGCTGCTGCCCTTGTGTGCCTCGGGAGGGGTCCTGCCTTCTGCCCTTGACAAATCCTCCTCCTGTCCTGCCCATGAAGTGATGGCAAAAGCATCTCTCCTTTCTTTCTGAGCGCTGCTTAGTTTTGAGTGAACATAAACCAAAAGAGGGAAAAGGAATCTTTCTGACGAGCTGTGGAAGGGATAAGCAGAATCTGGCCTTTAGACTATGAATCTATGTCTTGCTAGATCATGTTAAATCTGACTATGTCTTGCTAGATCATGTTAATTACTTGGCCTGAAAATGCATGCCAGAGAGGAAGTACAGCCTGAGCCTGTGTACAAAATAAGATTGAAGTGAGGGGAAAAAATCCTCAATAAACATCTGTTGATGTGGTGCATCTGTTACTGCTAGAGCATGGTGGATGCTGCTTTTCTACAAGACTTCTTCATTGTTGGAAACAGAAATAACTTTTGAGAGAATCTTGTATATGGATGTATGGAAATACAGTGTATATCCATATATGAACATATGGGTATATATCTATTTTTATGTATTATATCAACCTATCTTTATACATATTTACATTGTGTCTGTATATGCATATACATATAGACGATTTGTCATATGGCCTTCATGCTTGTAAACTAAAATATTGTGTAAGTTCTGGTGTATTTTGTGAAAAAACTTCCCTGTAGCAAGGAGCTTTTTTAAATGGCCAAACCTGTCTTTCTCATCAACCAGAGCACTTTTAAATGTATATACTTAAAATATTTAATTCCATGGCTAAGCAATCACATAACTTCTAAAACAATGGTGATGATCAATATCCAGGCTGGATTGTTCAAGAACTGCTTGATATGAGCTATAGATGCAGCTGGGAACATTTTAATATCATCTTCAGAAATAGTTTTCATTTAAAGTAAATTACACAAGGCAAAAGCTAATAAAATAAAAATTTGTTGAAGTCCAAATGGTTTTCTACCTGATTCTATCTATGGAATAAAAAAACATCCTAGTCTCAATTGTGTTTAATTTTCCACCTCTCCACCAAGCTAGATATTTCTGTGAGGTGCATTATGTTTCTTCCTTGCTCAGCAACATTGCTACCAGTAAACTGAACAGCTAGAGAATGAGAGGGAAACAGAAAGCAGAACATCACAAATGCTAAACTCAAGGCTTTTGGATTCAATATTTGCCTAGTATTTGGAAAACAAANAAAACCCCAAAACAAAACAAATCCCAAAAAACAACAACAAAACAAAAGCAGAGCAGAACAGAACAGAAATGTCTGAGTGACAAAATATTGAGTTTAGTATTTTGTTACATGGATAACATTTTTGTATTTACAATTCAATGCTATATCTGACAGCCTGATTCCTCAAATCGATAGGGACACATATCCTTTTTCCACTGAAAATCTCCAGTGAAATAAATTAATCTACAATTTAATACATGAATTTACTCAAAAATGAGGATCTGAAGTTCTGTGACCTCAACAGACAGTGGATAAGACTCCTTTGGCAATGAAACAAAGCAAAAATGAAGATTACTCTGAAGATACTTGTTACTGTGCTCTTTGGATATTCTTCAGCCATTGGAGTAGGTATTGCAAAATAATTTCCCATCCAAGTTTGTTTCAGTCAGTAATTTTACCTTACCCTATGAGAAATGTGGAAGAAGATTCATATACCTTTAAAGCATTTGTGAACTCTTTGGGGAAAACCAAATCACTCAGAATTCTTCTTATTGCATAGATTTCTTCAGGTAGTGGGAAAAGAACTACTGTAGCACAGCAGAGTGGTGAGCTGAGTATGAATGCCAAGTAGAAAGCAAATCTATGACTGAAGCTAAAAGGAAACAACTGTTGCTAGCCACAGCTGCTGCTTCCTTACTTTTAATTTTTTAAAACCTCTTTTAAGATTCATAGTCAATCCTTGTCAAGGAAATGTTCTTCCTTAATTGCAATACTCAGTTGCTGATTTGCTAGGCTGGAAATGAGAGCTTTTCTATATAGTGTATTTGATTTTTTTCCCCTTGAAAGCTAATGGAGCTAAGTGTCATGCTTGTTTGTGCTGCAGCTTCTTCCCTACTGATGCTGCCTGTTTGAAGCAGCTGATTCTGCTCCATGAGTGTCGTTCTGTGTGACAGTCCAGACTCTGATGTCCTTGGGACTTTTCTTATTGCATGCTGCAGTAGTCCTGCTAAAACTGAGGCTCATTTCCTAGGGATTAAAAGAACTTGTAACACAGTCAGAATGTAACGATCTTACTGTTTGGAAATATTTTTTCATCATTTTAATATATTGTCTATGGTTTACAGCTGTCTGCTTGATCAAGCTCTTTCCTCACGGAATGGTAGATTCAGGATTTTTGTAGTAAGCCAAAAAGTTCTTAGTTCTTAGGGAGCGAGGAAAGATTTTGCAAATAAATCTAACCACAACAATCTACACTTTCTGGGCTAACGTTTTCCATGAGAAATTATTTCTATTATTTGTAATAAGTATTATGCAACTTATAAAATTGCCAGAAATATGACCCAATATGAACAAGGAAGCCTTTATTATGTGATGGAACTAAAGCAGGCTTTAGTGACATGGAAATTCACCATGACGAAAGTCTACTGTAAGAAAAGCAGGCTGAAGTTTAAGGTTAATGAGAAATGTCTCAGTCTGATTTAATTTTAACTATTTACATGTCCACAGGTTTCATCTAGTTGCGCATCATAACAAATTTTTTTTGTTTTTCTTCTATCCAGATTTTTACAGAGCTTTTTGCTGTTGCTGTTCTTTCATGATTTTATTTCCAATGACACAAACAACTGTTCTCAGATCTATTTAGGAAGAAAAATTCTGTATGTTTTTTTCTTCATTGTATATTCATATGGTGACATTTTTTTCCCTACAGTACCAACTATCCAAGTTGATTCCTGATTCTGATGACAGAAGCAGAGTGAACTCTTCACCTGACAGTTTCTGGAGAGGCCCCTATAAAAAAAATGGACTGATTTTTAATCCATTTAGCACTTAATTTATCATTGTTGTATAGAATTCATCACAAAGTTTATCCAGCTTTAGATTTTTTTCTGTCTTTTAAAGCTGTAGTATCAGGCTAAACATCCTCACTTAAGAGTTTTTCCACATGACTGTACACCTTAGAGCCATTTCACTTTATCTGAGCTAACACACAAATTCTGTGTAAGACAGCATTGGCATTTTTCAGGTTTACTTTCAAATAAATTCGATGCAAAGATAACTATAGCTCTCCAAGGACTGCACAGAAGAAGTTATCTCAGTCTTCAGATGAAAGCCGAACATAAGGACTGTACAAGAACCACTTTTATTTTGTGCTGTTGCAGAAGCCACCAAAAGGCACAGGTTATTCAGATCCTTTTCTAATTCTACAGAAATAATCAGAAGAAGGTCTTCCCCATACGTCTCAGTGCTGCAGGGTTTTTGATTCCCATTTGTCTCACTCACCTGCCAAAAACTTGTGAATGTATAAGAGTTTTTCTTCCTGTGATTTGTGTGATTAAGATTTTAGTGAAGGTAGGTATTAATAATCCCTGTCAGAGCTACAATTTACTCATTTCTCAGTAGATGATCTTTAGACTTGATGTCAGTGCACAATTTAGACTGCTCACATCCCATGCACAGGCTTAAACACATTCCGCTGTGATGCATCCTCTCAGTGTCCCAAACGGATATAACTTTGTCTTACCAATGCAGGTACCACACTAACCATAATTTTTCAGAATCCTGTCTCTGTTTAATACAAAATAAAATTTATTAAAGCTTAGTTCAGACGATAATGACTCCAAAACCTTCCAGCAAATTTAAAATTATTATTTCATCAGAACCTTTAATATTTCTAATACATAAGCTGATATCTGCTTTATCTCCAACACAGTCAGGTATTACTCTTCGAGACTTTCTACAGGTGTTGGGGAAGGTGTTTACTACAGCATTGTAAAGGGATACTCATGTATTTTCCAGGTAATTTTTTCTGTGCCTCTATTTGGGTATCAGATTGTCCTCTTTGGTAAGCTACCAAGGTTTGTTTAGAGTGTCATAAAGAGGACGGAGCAGAGTATTCTGGTATCATTTGGCAAGAGATATGCTGTAACCCTTTGCTCTGAACTAACAGAATAAAAAGTTGACAATCTAGTTACAATTTTGCAAAAAACATATTTTTATAGATTTCACTCTGCTGCCAGCAGAATTTATGAAAATCAATCATATTGCAATAATATTCCTCAATTTTTCCATTATGTGCTAGGGCCATAGTTGCTAAGGCCACAGAAACTCCACACAGGAAAAAAAAGCTAACTCAAGCTTTTTCAAGAAAAGCTGATTCAAAACAGAGAAATAAAGTTTAAATCCCCTGTTCAGAGTTTTAACAAGAATAGTGAACTGATTTTTTGGGGATTTCTTTCTCCCACCAAAATAACTACTTGATTATGCTCAGTAAATTCTTATTTTCTGTGCCCAGCTTCTCACAGGCATTTGTTCTTCTTTTGTGGTACCAATTTTCAGAATAACAAGATGTATTGAAGGTGAATATCACAATCCAGGACTGTAACTTTTTTTTTTTTTTCAGATTGAATGCTCCAGCTCTGTGATTCAAGATGGCTGGTGACATTTTTCTTACTACCTACATACAGAGATACACACCACATGAAATCACAATGTACCCTTAGCTCTTAGCTGTACCCAACAGCTCACTGAAAAAAAAAACCCAAACAAATCAAACAGAACAAATAACACAAAACCACATAAGCAACAGCCCAGGTGAGGTAAATAACTTCATCAGCAGTAAAGCCTATAAAGACAATGAATCATGCCAAACAAAAATATGTGCCTGAAATGGACTAAATTGATCAACACACACCTCTTTTTAACACCATCTGTATACACGGATACTACCTCGTACAGACAGAAATAAGAGAAATGTTTTCCTGAAATGTTGCAATTACAGGCAAGAGTAATCTGTAAATACACAAAGATTGGAGAGTGTATTTGCACTGACAATACAAATAAGCAAACAAATAAATGAAAAATGGAAGCTACTTTTGATGTATAGAATTGTTCTGTACCTTAGATATACTGAAGTGACCCAACAAGCTGTTGCTGAAATCAACAGTGGCAAGGGTCTTCATGATAAAAGAAGTGAAGAAATTTTCAAGATGAAGTCATAAAACAGTGTCATAAACATTTAGTGTCATAAACATTTATTTCAAAACTTACACAGATACACTATAGATTTTACTTGCTACTAATGTGGGAAAGATGTAAAATAGAACATCATGATATCAATACCATCTTCCCCAAAATGTCTTTTCCCCTGAATCGCTTTTCTTTATTTCCTTAATGATGAATTTTTTAAACAATCAAGCCTCTGCTGTGCATGCAGGGAATGATTCGACATACATTCTACTCTATGAAGAAATACTATTTAAGGAGGATCAGCGTAAGACTGCTGAGAGAATAGAGATGCACACAGACTGTAGTAGTTAGACCAGAGTCCTTGGCTTACCTTACTTCAAACATTTAAGGGTAGCATGCACATTAGAACTTCAGTCCCCTCATGTAGGCTATGGAAAGAGCTAGATATATCATGCAGTCACCCACCTTAACTAAGGTCTAGGTCACTCTGTGAAAATAATCTCCTTTCTTCACTCAGTTTAGCTAATGTTAGAAGTCAGGAGTCTGTGTCTAAAGTAAGAGTATGCCTATGAGCTCTTCCTATATATCTCAAGTATTTTATTACATGGCAAAGAAGAAAGGAGTAAGGCTATAAACTAAAACACAAGAAGTTCCACCTCAACATGAGAAAGAATTTCTTTACATTGAGGGTAGCAGAGCACTAGAACAGGCTGCTAGGGAGTGGGAGTTTTCTCTCTGGAGACGTTCAAAATCCACCTGGACACATTACTGTGTCACCTGCTCCAGATGACCCTGTCTTGACAGGGGGGGTGGGCTAGATGATCTCCAGATCCTCCACCCCCAAAAATTCTGTGATTTTTGATTCTGTGAAATGAACCTTTACACATGTGACTTTATCTGAATTCATCATATTTCAGTTTTACACCTAAAAATAGATTTGACGTCCTTCAGCATAAAAGTTGCTCATTCATTATTTATGACACTTTTTTTTGAAATAGCATGCAACATTTAACAAAGAAGGAAGGTATGAAGGAAGGAAGCCAAAGAGAACATATCAACTCAATAAGCCTTTAGGCTGGGTTATGCACAGCTATTGGATTTTATAAACTCCATTTAATCTATTAATAGTTTTGTTTCTATTTTTTCCTTAGCTACTGTGCTCACTGTCTGCACGAATTTCTTACCTTTTGATCAACATAGTTCGCAGTGTAAAATATTAATTTTCTTTATGTTTAATTAGATTAATTTGCTGCTTATCAAACCAAGAACCCATTAAATACACGAGATTTTATAATTTACTCACAGAGATGTTTATTGTTATTGTTTTCATAAGGAATGGCTTAGATAATGCTTTTTAACTATAGGTCGTTTGGTTTATGCTCTTTAACGATAGGTTGTTATTAGCTACTACCTCATATAGATTAAAAGAAGGATATCACAAATATTATGTTGTCAAAAAATGCACTAAATAACTGCAAAGACCTCATGCACAGCTAATGTTTATGATTTATTTGCTGTATGAATGTATTACATTCCAAGCAGAATTTAGTTTCAGTAAGGTGATGGGAAACTATATAGAGGATAATTGGCACATGAAGGGCACCAATAGTTCAGTCTGGTGTGAATGGGGCTGAGTTATAAATGGGGTTTTCTCTTAGCTTTTCAGCTGAGAAGCAACCACAGAAGTTTTACCTGGGGCATAGTCTCAGAAGTGGTAGCCTGCACTGTCTTACCAGAAGGCCATTACATTAGTGGGGTTTGTCTGAGCACCACACCACACTCCCCCCCACAGCCCACAGACCCAGGGTATCAGCCAAGGAGATGCACTGGGACAGATGGAGATTCCTACTGGTGTGGTTTAATCCCAGCCAGCCTCCCGGTACCACACAGCTGCTTACTCACTTACCCACCACAGGACTGGGGAGGAAATTGGAATAGTAAAAGTTATATGACTCATGGGTCATATAAAGACAATAGATAATAGATAGATAATAGATTAATAGATAAAGCAAAAGCTGTACACACAAGCAAAGCAAAACTAGGCATTCTTTCACCACTTCCCATGGGCAGGCAGGTGTTCAGCCATCCCCAAGAGAGCAGGGCCAGGTGACAGTGACTCGGGAAGACAAACCCTATCACTTGGAACATTTCTCATTTCCTCCTTCTTCCCTCCACTTTATACACTGAGCATGATGCCATATGGTCTGGAATATCCCTTGGGTCAGTTGGGGTCACCTATCCCCGCTGTGCCTCCCAGCTTCCCATGCACCACCAGCCAGCATGGCAGAAAAGGCCTTGGTTCTTTGCATGCCATGTTCAGCAATAACAAAATCTTCACTATATTATCAACACTACCTTCAGCACAAATCCAAACAAAGCCCCACTCTAGGCAGTGTGAAGAAAATTAGCTCTACCCCAGCCAAAACCACACACCAAAAGAGCAGCAGCAACCCTCGAGTTCCTCTCCTCCCATACATACATGGGGTGTCCTCATAGTCCCTTCAGAGGCAGGAGCCAGCACCATCCCCAGTGCCACAGGAGAGGCCACACACCCTGGAGCTTACTGGGGCAACTGCAAGAGATCTGAATTTTCTGCAAAATTAACATTACAGCCAAAGGCTCCTGCATTAAAAACAGTTTGAATGAAGGATTTGGCATAACCCCTGGCACAATAGAAGGCATATAATTTCTCTCAGTTGAACAAAGTGCTGACACAAATATTACAAGGGGTAGAACATGACCCAATAATAGTTCTGCTTTCTCATTCAGAAAATGCTGTGGCAAATCCCTCACAGTGGCAAATCAAACTTAATTAAGGGTTTAGGACCTGACAGTGCTCAAGTGTGAAAACAGGCTTCAACCCCATACAAGCACTGCATTCGGCATCATGGCAGTCACACAGCAGATATTTTTACTTTTGCAAAACTGCATTTCTTGGTAAAGAGGCAAAGCTGACTGAACTGACAATTTCTAAAACACATTTACCAACATTTTTTTTTCAATGGAGCAATAAATATTTAAAGTAAATGTTTCACAGTTCACAGAACAGAATTCCAGCATTCAGATAAAAGCATTCTGCTAAAATACTGCCATCTTGCAATAAAATCTGAAGGTAAATGGACTGTTATGAACTAATCTAGTGCATTATAATTTTGTTCTGCAACTTTGTGCTACTTTTATTAGCTCTTTCTCTTTGGCCTTCGAGGGAAAGATGTCTAATAGTGAATACTAAGAATATATGTGATGTAAAGTGAATTTGATATATTCATTTTCAGAGCATCCCTTCTTCCTTGAAACAGTGACCTCAACTTCTATCAGCCTTCAGGACTGATTTACTGTGACTGGTTTAAGCTAGTAATAGCTTAATCACCAAAGATTTAGAAATTCAGATAGGAGAGCAGGGGATGACTGTCCAAAATGGTATTCATAGCTCCACTCTCTACAAATTGGCCTGGAAAAATTTTGAAAATCATGATTCAACATTGAAAATTTCATGGTTTATGGAGAAAAGGTGCCATTTAATAATCTGCTTTTGTGCTTCAGATCCTGTCTAAAAGGGATGCATACTTCATGAGCTATGGTTAAAATAACTGTATTTTTCGAATGACGGATCTCTAATCCCAGTTCAGTTTTGCAAGATTTAGTTCAGCCCTGTTGCTGTGTAAAATATTCACAAAATACTGCACATATATATCTTAGATGAACTTTCATTATTAGTTTTTACAAATGCCAGTGAACTCTCCTAGTTCAACATGCCTTCAAAAAACCAGGCTGACAAGCAGTCCTTGAGCTGTTCTCTACTGTCCCATCTCTGTGAGCAAAGATATTCCCCATGTTTGCTGATGTACAGTATCTTCCCTTTACAGAAAATCTTACTGAGTAACCATCTTAGATACTCCTGTACTGGGCAGATGGGAAGGAAGTACAATGACCCTGGAGACAGTTCTCCACTAGGCACAAACAGCAAGGTTTTAGAGCTCTTTACTCAAAATATTCTTCCCAATTAAAACCTTACATTTTGTCTGTGATAGTATATGTGTGAGATCTCCAGCTATACCCTCAGAAAAAAAATTTGTATTTTCATGTAGCAAGAAGAGTGAGTTATCTGAGTGAGGATCTTGAAATCTGCTACCATGTTCAATCTAAAAGTCCTAGCCTACAAGATCATCACCTGGAGACATTTTAAATCTTTAATAGCCACAGAAAACAAGTACAGACAAAACCATCGCTTAGGTAATTCAGCAAAACCATATAACCTGATATTTAAAACAAGGGGCAGAAAAAACATAGAAACATTATTTGAGGCATAAAAGTTCCAAATGTTTTCTTTTTTTGCTACTAGTGAATTTTGCAATTTGAGAAAATTTTGTACATCAACCATTTGAGCATGGATTGTAATTTTCTCAAGCAAACAGCAAAAGAAACTAGCCAAAAGGAAACAGAATAATAGGTACTTTTCTAGCTAATAACTAATTCTCAATAACTAATTGTCAAACAATTCCCATCATAAAAATAAAATAAATATCAATGGAATGGTAAGCAGCTTCTTTCTGTTTTCCAAGAGATACCTGCATAAAGGGAGTGAAATATGTTGAAAAGACATAGAGCAGAAGCAGCATAAAGTCAAAAGTTGCAGTACTTGAGTAACGCACTCTTCATACAAACATGAAGAAAACATGCCAAAGCCTCTTCACAATTAGCCTGTGGGTTTGATTTCCTTCTTTTTATTATTTATCATTTTTTCTCTCCTCTTCTAGTCTAGGTAGACTTATTTGCACCAATGTACTCATAAGGAGGCCACAAACACATACTTATGGTGTGATTCCTTTCCAGTTTCTTTTTTCTGAAAAAAAACCCGAAACAGTTAAGAAGTTAGTGTTGTCCAAATAGATAAGGTTACTGAAATTAAATGCAAAAATCAGGTTTAATAAATAGTCCATGTTTTTACATGTCTTATACTGCAAGAAATGCTATTTCCATTGGGGAATGTTCCAGTGCTTTATAGAATGAAGACTACAGCCCTCTGGGCTTTGGGTTTTTTGCTCCTCCTGTCAGTGAAAATAAAATTAAAATTAGCTGGCACAATTAATAATATTCCACTTCATAAATACTAATACAGACCGAAGAGGAAGAAACTATCTTTCTGTTCATCTCTGCAAAGA
>VXBU01014186.1:94341-238606 GCA_013400315.1 Bombycilla garrulus | reverse complement strand
AAACAAAAAAAAACCAAAAAAAAACTCAACACCAAAGAATATTGACAGGTTAGTTATTTTAACACATAGATTAATTTGGGATTACTAGGGGAAATAACTGTGATCACCTGGTGGAAACACCATCACTATATTACTGAATTTTAGTGAGTGGCTGAATACAGTCAAATCCTGCACAGAGCTCATTTCAGCAGGTTTTTATCTGAAGATCCTATGCACAGCCAGAACAAATGGCATCTTCAGGGGTACCCAAGTGAGCTTGGGGATAGACCAAAAAAAGCATTGTATCCTCTCAGACAAATTTGAAAGTAAAGTGCTTAAAACCTTGTTGTGTGGTGTTGGATTGATGTGTGCAGCTCTAGCAATCACCATGCCCTCTGACTTCACACCACATCTATCTTCATCCTGCTTCAGTCAACAATGGATATTGAAACCATCCCAGCAATACCTGTCTTTAATTTGCCACAGACTCCCTTATTCCAGATTAATTATTTTCAATCTTCAGGTCAGCTGCCTTATACGTGAATATTAAAACTTGAAATTGTGCCCTCCAGTAAGAAACTCGCATGACTTTCCAGAATAAGCAAGATTAATCAGACATGATAATTATGATAATAAATGTAATACTAACTTATCACATCATATAAATTCAGCTAAATGAGCTCTGTGGCAATAGCAGTTAAGAATTGAGAGAAAAGGCAATGACAATCTACATTATTGAAAATAAAACCTTCAGCAGCTGAATCAAAGCCATTTTTTACAGTCTATATACAGTTATCTTCTTATCCTAATGCCTCGTGTATTTGGAGGCAGCAAAAATACCTGAATCTAATGCTTTGGCAAGTTAACCTTAGAGATTAAACTTTAATACAGCATAGAAAAATATAACATAGAGAATTATTCTTATTCTGACTTTCTTAGAGTCAGGTATGGGCTTTTCCTGACAAAATGGTAGTAAATGCTCCATTAGAGCTTTGCTACCTGGATTCTGGTTCAGCCAAAAGGTCTCACTTAATTTGCAATTTTTTCATAATTCTGAATTTTTTAGAGCTATGCCATTCCTAATTCCAGTTTGCTACATGCATTTTAATGTTTAGTTTGTCTACTGGAGGGCTAAAAGAGGCACACTGTCCAAATACTGTGCTCGTGTGTTGGCTAATTGATGGCACTAGAGCTATGAGAGGTCATGTATGCCAGACATTTAAAAAACTGAAAGATATCTCCTTTCTGGCCCTCATAATCCTCTCAGAAAAGATTAGCTCAGCTTCTCCCGCCCTCACACCTGATATTCCTTGCTCTAACCTTATTTTCCAGGTGATCAATTCAATTTCACAGCGTTCTACAGTCTCCTTTGGTATTCTCAGTCAGAATAGACTCTGTCCATCAATTGTTATCTCCATGCCTTCAATTTCTATCCCCACTTCTTTCAATTTTACAGTGGAGCTTTCTAAATTCTTATCACTTGTAGCTTGTCCAGATTTTATTAATCTCTTTCATGCCCTTAATAAATGAAATCTGACATTGCACTATAGTTCAACATTCATAGACTGTGGAAACTATGAAAACTGAAAAGAGAAAATTTCAAAACAAAACTATTGAAAGGTGCAAGCAAACTCATTTGAGCAGCTAGTTTTATTTATTCCAACTATCAATGTCAAATAAAATTAAATTTAAAAATATCAAAAGCAAACATTGAATCTTTTTTTTTCCAAACTATATTAAGAGAACTATGAATAGTTCATCTTTGGCTATATTGAATTTATCCAAGTAATCTCTTCATACAATTTAATTAAAAGAAAAAATACAATGTAAGTGTCAATGAGCCACAATTTTTGTTTGCCTGATTAAATGTGTCTCAGTATAGAAAACAAAATGTGTTGATTCAAAAAATGTTTTCAAAATGACATATTTGAATTAATTAAAATTTGTACTCCTTCTCTTGAACTTGCTGTAAGAAAACTAGATTAAAATATTTTGAACACTGTTTTGAATTTTATGGAAATGTCATTTTATTTGAGAAATTAATATTTAAATATTTCAGACTGAAAATTCTGAGCAAGATAAAAGTTACATTTTCATCACTTGTTTTTTCCTCTGTCAAGAGTTTTGGAGAGATTTTTTTTTTATTTCCCTTTCAAAATACATCAACATTAAACTGAAAATCCATGGCAAGACATCAGTTAGCTCAGTTTGCTCAGTTCCTTCCTCAAGGCAGACATGCAGTAGTTTAAAAAAATGAAGTCTATGATTTGGTTCATGGCTACCTCCAAAACCAAAAGAGGTTTATGTTTCCAGTAGGCCCTGCCCTCTTTGCCCTCCTCTCTGGCACCAGGGAAGGGGATGAGCAGAAGCAGGGCTGGGTACTCCCTCCTCTGGGTCCTCACAGGCTGTGCCAAACCCTGAAAGCGCCTTTGCCCCATTGCAGGGGAGCAGTGCTGCCCCACAGCAGCTGAGCAGACATTTTCCCCTGATAAAGGGGATGGTAAACAAGGTCAGAATGTGTCAGATATACAACATCATCAAAACCTATTATTCCCTGGCTAAGTGCAGCTACTCTGTGTGGGAACACTGCATATTAGCATGCTTGATTGATCCATCTATAGATTGTATGTTGGCACTGCAAACAACGGCGTGGCCAGAGGCAATAGATCAAGCACTTGAGAAAGCTGGGCTATAGTCTTTGCCTTCATTAATATAATAAGGCAATATCTGCAGTCCATTACATATACCAGTGAACACAGAGATGTCAATATTAATGTTTTAAAAATTCGGTATGTTGAAAGGATGCCACATATCAACATTTTGTAAAAGGGGCATTATATGCTGAACAAAACAAAGATTATGCTGCAAAGCAATAGAAAAATCCAACATCAGCAGTGTTCTTCCATACAGCTGTACTTCTTAGAAGCAACTCCTCATTCTGCTCTAATGAAGGAAGATGTTTTACAGGACAGTCAAGACAATGCAGCTTTCCTGACCCTCAAAAAAGCAAATAGAGAAAGCAAAACTAGTATCCTGGAACAATTAAATTGATCCATGTTATTGTTGTTCCTATGCCATTTATGTTCTGCTTTTTCCATACAATTTTGAAGATTAAAGATTATATATGTTTTTTTATATGCTACCTCCTTCTTAAATAGTCTGTGATTTTAAATTTTAAAAACATCCAATGAGATAGGCAACACCAGCAAACATTCAACACAAGAAATACTTATCATTTTGTTAAAATACATCTGAAAATTATTTTTGTTAATAATTTCTAATGACATCTTTGCAACTTGAGTAGAACAAAGAGCCAGGTTAATTTTTCTTCTTCAAAATATAATTCCAAAATTTCACAAGCTTTGGCAAACTAAGAAACATCAGGTTCTTTTCCTCTGAGTTCTGTTCTGTTCTGTTCTAAGAGAGTTAAAGCAATATGTAAGTATCTAAAGTATTTTGTTTTGATATTTTGCTGTTTAAAAAGGTTCAGTAGTAAAAGAAAAAGCTTCTCAGTTAATGTCTTTACATTCACTAATGCATTTTTTTAAGAGCCCAGGATTTAATCAATAACTGTCTACACAAAAAAAGCTGTCTGTGCTCAACAGAGCCTGTGGAGCACGCAAGGACAGCTGCAAACCAAAGGAGCTGTGCAAGAAAACAGAGTGGTGGTCAGCCAAACAATTCATATGGTCTCTCACTACGTGGAGACAAGCAAATCCATTTCCCTGGACAAGAACCATTACTCCTCTCAAATCCATGAAGTACCAGTGTGAGGTGTGCTATCTCCAAGCTCCCTCCAGCCTCAGGCACCTCTAATGCCACAGCAGACAAGAGGGGAAACAATGGAAAGCAAGCAGTATTCATCAATATCAAAAACAACTGCGAAGGCTTCACAGCCAGGGGAATAGCTTCAGATTCAGGAATGTCATGGTCACTTTTGGAAAGAAAAAAAAAAAATAGAGATCTTGAGGACTAGACAGGTGCCTGAAGCTAGAAATTCAGTGAAAGAGGAATGGCAGCTAGCTGCTGGGAGCCAGAGAGAAGACTAAGCCAAAAGGGAACAGTGACAGCTTTCATGCAACAAATACAGGCTCCTTTCCAACAAAATAACCTTTCCTGCTTAATTTAATCATCCAAATAAAATGAATAATAAGGGTGGGGGAGGGGAATTGCCTGGGTCAAGAACATCCTGGACAATGGAAACTTACTGGAGTTTGATTTTTTTTTTTTTTTTTTTTTTTTTTTTTCCCTGCAATTTTCCTCCTTTAAGGCAAGGATGGAAGAAGAAAAGGGAGAGAATCAATGTAAAGTGTGCTTAGGAGCAGACAGTTCTTTGCCATTGGGACACTTCTGTGTCTGTGTGGCCAAGAGAATGAAAGGGTCACATTGAGCAACAAGGAGGGGAAGGAGGGGAGGGACTTGATAGCCATTAGGGCCATTATTTCCACCTTCATGATGAATAGTCAAACTCAGGAAAAGGGAAAATTGTATGAAACCCCCATTGTTGTGCATGAGCAGGGCAGCAAGATGGATGAGCTGGCAACAGCTAACACTGACCCTGCTATCAGACAGTGAAATTGGTACACAAGTGTTCCCAGCTGTTCAAAAATATCATTGCAGCAGCAAGAAAAGCAGTAGTTACCTCTTCCATCTCTTCTGCTTCAGTTATTGACTGTGAGGACAGAAATAACATTGAAAAATATGTGTAAAAGAAAAATAAAGAATTAATTCTTCAAGGCAAGTGTTGAAGAATTAATGCACACCAAAATACATGCTTTATTCATGCAAATATTTTTAGTGGCAAGTTCTGAGGCTGTTGGTCTCATGTTCCGTTGCAGATTACTGTATGACGTAAATAACTCTTGAAAGGAGAGTGTAGGTACATTGGACTATTATGACTGAGCCTGTAAAAATCATGTTATCATGGATCCATGTTTTTTTGCACTTCAAATTTTTATGAGGGAAAAATTTGAAGCATAAAATGCAAGTGTGTAGAATAAGAAAATAAAAAGCTCTCTCAGGCCCTAAGAAGGGATTCACCTCACTTAAATTTGTATGTTTGAAAGGCTGAAATATCAAATCCCTCTATTCTCAGAGGTATATCCTACGGTGGTATGATAAAACTTTAAAATTATACAAATGATTTTAGATAAATTTTCTCCTGGAATTGCCCCTGTTTATCCAGTGAGTCCAGAGAGAATACGCAAGCAACATATAAATACCTTTTTAAAACGATAAGGTTTTGTGAGATTATTCCATCGTAAGGATCAGCTGAGTGTTACATGCAATGGCACATCTCAGAGTCTTCTTAGTAACTCATATGCATTATCTTGACTTCCCATAGAAATGGTAATACACCAGTTCTTTATATAAGTATTTCTAAAGGGGAAGATCGCAAACAATCATTGCCTTTGCAACAACAGAAATGAGAAAATAAGAAAACAAAGTTTGTTGAACTAAGTAAAATATGAAAATGAGATAATTCCATAAGAGATAATTCTAACATTTATTTAACAGGGCAACCTTTTGGTTTAAAATCATTGCCTTGAGGAGAAAATTACTGAGTACTGCCAAACTGAGCTCTCAATTAGCCAAACATGCAAGCAAACACTGCTGTGGGGTTTCCTGGACATAGGAGCACACAGTGCCATGGCAAAAGTGGCATATAAATGTGTTTTCTACCTGTTTTGAAATAATATTATCGCTTCAGCTTAGCAAAATCCAACATGGAAAACTGATTTTATTTTTTCTTAGTAAGAACCTATCTTCTCCTCTTACAGCCAAAGCAACATGATTCATCTGTACTGTTGAATAATTTTTAGCTCACCAAACAAAAAGTCATTTTTTTTTACTTGTTTACACAGTCTTCAAAAGCCCCTGCAGACCACTGAGAGCCTTCTTGAGTCTCACATTAGCCAATATATCTTTTGTTTGAACAAAAACACACAGTCCTGATTGTCACTTTTGGAACAGGCATCCCTTTCTTTATCATTGTGCCCAGATATTATTGCTCATCTTTTCCAAAGCGTTTTGATCCGAAGTACCATGTGGGAGGAAATAAAAAGACTCAGCAGGAGATGGCTGTTAAGGATGGAGTTGCAGACTGAATTTTCTGCCTTTTACAAATTCAAATAAGATTATTTATACAGAGTGATCAAATGATGGTCAAACATGGAAGCCCTCAGAAATTCACTTAGGGTCAGGTCCCAGCATTTGCTTAACCAAATGATAATAATTATTTCCTCCCATGTGTACTCTCATATAACTCCTGTCTGAAATATTGTACCAGCACTTTCCCTCTCAGCTTCAAAATTAATTTCTTTAAGGGGACCTTTTAAATGTTTCTATTAAAGCTTATAATATCTCTAGTTCCAGGAATGCTGTCCTTTATGGTCATGGTTCCCAGCTCCATACTCTGGACAGGCAGGTTTTATGTGTGACAATCCCCATCCTTCCCTGCAGTCACTACACCTTCTCCCCCCATGAGCTACAGCAGTGGCAGCTGGTCCCTGTGCTGGCAAATCACAAAAACCTGTTCAAATCACACATACAAGTGCCTTTTTCACCTCTTCTTCAGTGAGGATCGTAACCCACCTCAGTAGCTTCCAGAATCCCCGTGCTGTGTAAACTCACTGAAAGAGAGAAGGGAAAGGAGCTGGGGATGGTAACTTAGGTGAGAGGTGTTCTTGAGCTCAGTCATTTTTATATAGTCAAGCATGTAGCACAGTTCAACAGACAAAGGTCTGCCTTGATTACTCAGAAAACTGTATTTTAATATGTATCTCTAGAAGTTTGCCCAGATATATAAAACTCTAGTGATTCTGCAGCAGTGCAAATTATAGGGACATGCAGACAACAGAGGGAAAATCTTAGCCATCCTTTTGCTCCCTGATAGCTTCCTCATTTGTTCTGCCTGCCCCTCCCCTCATCTGGACCTTCTACCTTGGGGTCTTTTGACATGTATCTACCTCTGAACTCCCCATTTTGTTCCTCTGATTTTCTGTTCACATACGCAAGAGCTACCTGAGCACCTATCTTCAAGAGAGCAGTACTTTTGAAGAAAGACCTTTTGCTATGAGGTTGGAGCCCCTCTCCTGAACATGCTGAGAGTTCAGGTTGTTCAGCCTGGAGAAAAAAAAGGCCCTGGGGAGACCTCGGAGCAGACTTCTGGCACCTGAAGGAGTCCTGCAAGAGAGCTGGAGAGGGACTTGTTAGCAAGGGCACATAGTGATAGAACAAGGGGGCATGGCTTTAAACAGAAAGAGGGTAGTTTAGACATTAGGAACAAATTTTTGACAGTGAGGGTGGTGAGATACTGTAACAGGTTGCCCAGATAAGTTATGTATATCCTGTCAGTGGAATTGTTTAAGGTCAGAACAGATAAGGCACTGAGCAACCTGGCCCAGTGTTCCTGATCACAGCAGGGGTTTTGGAACCAGGTGATCTTACAGATCCCTTCCAACTTGAACCATTCTACAATTAATGATTGTAAAAATGCAATTTACCTGAGAGGCAAATGATATAAGTGAAAAATCAGTCCCTGAATGTTTAATGCCCACCTGTAGTTTTCAAAAGTTGTTATGACTCTGAACAACCTCACCTAAATTTAGGCATCCTTTGAGCAGGGTGTTGGAATAAATCAGCTCCAGAGGTCCTTTCTAAACCAATTTTAATCTATAATTCTAGAAATAGAGGTTATCATTCTAATGAGTAGTTGAGCAACAATATTATGGGATCAGGAAACTCACCATTCTCTTAGCAGGTGGCTGTAACACTGAAGACATTATGTCAGCTTCATTTTTTTTTAAAGATTGACCTGCACAGTGGTTTCAAAATGGAGAAATAATATAATTATTTTCACTGTAGAACAAAGCAATCATTCACTTGCTTCACTGTCCCAGTTACGACAATCTCTAGTAAGTATATAGTAGGATGACTGCATGAAAAGGACTTCCTACTCTAATTAAAGGTTTTGTTTTCAGGTTTAAACTTTTAGACAATTTTCTTCAGTCTTGTATAAATTTATATTAATGGTTATCCTCTTAAAATCATGTAAATTTCAGTAGAAGCCTCATGTTTACCTATATTAAAATAAGTTGTTTATGACAAAAGCCATTACAAGATCCAATAATCCCCTGAATAATTCAACAATATATCCCACATATCCACCATGTAGATGACAAAAGTTTCTAATTGAGCAGAAAAATACCCCCAGATCTCCAGAGAAGCTCATCAATGTGATGGCTCTATCTCAAAAAGCATGACTAGATTTTGCTCCTAAAGCCGTTGTGTGCACTTTTCTGTGCAAGTGGGAGGAGAAGCAACCATACAGACAGTTTTTCAAAAGCTGCAGTCTTATAAATGCCAATCTCAGATTCCTGCCACTAAATAAAGGTAGAAAATTAAACTTCAGAAGATTTTATATTGAAAGCCTAGGCATTTGCCTAGGAAATCTCATCAATTGAGCTAGGCTTATTTTAAGATAAGGCACTTAATTTATGATGTAGTCAGGCAGCAGGTGCTTTGCCACCTGAAGAGACCCTGAACATGAGCTCAGAATTAAAATATGATAGACTGAGAGCAGAGAAGGTAGTACTGCTACGGCTCCATGGAAAAATTATTTAGAGCAATCATTTGTAATTTGTATAACACCTTAAAATAATTCATTCTTCTCTATGTGTAATAGGTAATAGTTACTGCCATTTATTTTTGTTTACCCACTCCTTTGACTCTGATAATTGTACCTTCAGTGCCCTTTACACAGGCTGCTAGCTTTCTTCAGTGTGGGCGGGCTCTTTTTTTCATAGAGACAAATCTCCCATTCCAACAGGTGTAAAATAGGTATGACACATTCACAGAACCTGAGAATGGTTGGGGCTGGAAGGGATGTCTGGAGATCAACTAGTCCAACCCCCCTGCAGAGCTATTTTCCAGTAGGTCAGCCCCTAACTTCTACTGGTGTATGGGATTATTCCTCTCTGGGGGCAGGACCTTTGCTGAACTTCATTAGTTTCCTTTTACCCAATTCCCTATCCTGGACATCTCTCACTGAATGGCAGCACATCAGTCACTTCTCCCACTTTTCTATCACTTGTCCTAGATGCAAAGTTGATGACTTTGCCCCATTTGAGGGTGATTTTAAATACTTAGAGTTTACAATCAAGTAGGGTCTGGAGAAGGCAGCAGAAAAATTGTGAACTTTTCCCTTGTAACCAAAAAGTCTGTATTTAAAGCTCTTGCTTTTATTTTTCCTCTGCAATAGTAACAATGTATTTTTGTACCCAGGAGGTTTCAACTGATGAAAGTCAAGTGTTACGGGGAAGACCAGGTCTTACAAGCTCTCTGTATGAGATGACTTGAGACGTCTGGAATACCTGGTGAGACCAATAAATCACAACTAGAGTGAGAAAATGAAAGATTTTTTTTGGCTTTTTAAGGAAAAGGTGTTACAGAGAAAATAAGCACTTTAAAATGCTTCCCATCACTGTGAGACTTAAGGAGTACAGATACTAGCTTGATCCTTGTCAGTGTAATATCTGTACAGCTTCAAGCATGAAGCTGAATTTTTAAAGAAATTAGTCAAACTTGATAGAAACAGTTGGAAACAAGAAAAACAAACTTTCATAACTGGATACCAATCCATTTTTATGATTACCAGAAACATCACTTATCTGTCCATTTATCTGTTAGAGCCTTAGAGGGGAATAATATTGCCAATGTAAAGGCAAAATGTAAATGGCTATGATGGTGCTATTTCCTATTTCTTTTATGTTCCATGTTGTGTGATTGAGTCATGCAGATATTTTCTCCCTTTCATATCACATGAATGGGTTTTTAGAACCTCACACAGCCTGTGAAGGACAGCAATGTATTGACTCCTCTGACCTTTTACTTATTCTAGACTTTGATTGACTGATCTCCTCTGCTCTCGCAAAGTCGGCAGCTGCCAGAAAGAACCACAGCCTCAGACGCTCAAATTACTGAATTTTGAAAAGGTGAAAGCAGCACAGCTTAGTTGTGCTGTGATATCCTTCAAGCCCATGTTGGGCATTGAAATTCAGATATCTTGTTCTTCTGACAAAAGATAAGTGCAAGAACAGGAAGATGAGCAAGAACACCAAAAGAAGGAATATTCTTTAAATAAAGACTTTAACAAAACACTGTGATGGTATACAAATTTAAACCTGCCTTGTTACAATAGTGTACTACTGTACTATTGTAACTGATCTCTCTTAGATCCAGAGCCAAATTCTCACTTTTCAATGCTATATAATAATGGCATTTTGTGCAACTCTTATATAAATATGCACATTTATTAAGTCAATATCTACAAATTTCTAGGAATGCTCATTTAACAAGAATGGATTGTTATGAGAGTCAGATCTATCCCTTATTCAGCTAAATATTAGATTTTTTTTACACTCCAAAGTAAGGGAATATTTTGAAATCACTGGAAATCTTATTTTCCTTTGAAATGTGTCAAGTTCCAAGTGTGATATTTGAGGCAGCGCAACAGCACTGTCCCTAACTTGGGATTCACCAGCAGAAAAATCTCCCTAATAGGTAGAAAACAAAAATAAGTTCATTCAAATGATCATATTGGTATTTTCCAGATGGCAATCTGCAGTGTATTCCAGCATAACATGCAAGACACAGGATTGTTTAAAAATCTAAAGATATATATAATCTGCAACAAGGGAAAAACCTGTAGAAAGGAACAGAGATTCCAAAAAAAGACAAATTTTGTAGCATTCCAGTAATTAATCTAGAAAGACATTTTTAATAACATTGGCAAGGAAGTCTGAACTATACCAACAATACAAATATTATAATAATAAAACCCCCATAAAGGCACCAGAAGGAACAATAATCTCCAATCCAAAATCTGCTAAAGTCAGTTGGATTGGCACTGAGGTGCAGGAAGCAGGAATAGATGTGACATCCTGTCCATCCAATGAGAGGGATTTCTGCTGATCAAATTAGCTTGTGTGTGAACTTCAGCTTAATGTTGATATCTAGCAAACACTAAATAACAGAAGAACTATTAGCAAAGCTTGAGAACACTTTTAGATTGCATAAGTATATACTCAATATTATTCTGCCACCAATTACTGATTACTGTTTGGCATCTCATAGATAATTATTTGCCTTCAGCTCCTGTATTCCCTAACCCTTTTCTACTGAAGGAAAGTTGCTTATTAAAAACACTGCTAGTTTGCAAGTCTCATCCTAGTATATGTTTTTCCTGTTCCAATCCCCTAAGTAAAGAGTCTGGTCAGCAGCAGCTTTTAAAGGCCATAACACCCCCAACATCTTCCAGGAAATAATCTTGATATAACACAGTGTGAATGAAAAGTTCAGAAGCTATGACTGTTGCCACAAATTTTGCACATGTACAATGAGTTCTCACTGAGGCTTGCAGCTGAATATTTGAGGATCGAGTTGTTGGAACCAGACCTCCAAAAAATAGGCATAAGCTTCCTGGACTCCTCTAATTAATGAAAGCAAAGCTCTATGTGTGTGTTTGGTTGTGGAATGATAAAATAATTTAGAAGCTACAGGATTTTACAGACTTCTTTAATGAAGAAAGTTTATCTTTACTGATTAACTGAAGAAAGAAAGGTGAAAATCATTAAATAAACATTATTAAATTACTCATTCCATAATAAAGTTTGGCTACCTTCTTATTGTACTCTGACATTTGCATTTATTTTGCACACAATTATTGACAATAGTAACAGTAACTCACTAAACAATTAGGCTGAATAAGAGATATTTCCATGACAATGTATCTAGGAGTAGTCTGAATGCTCTTTCTAAGTGACTTTCAATAGCTCAAAGGAAAAAAACTGGATATGAGGAACTTGGGCCATGGATACTCTTCGGATCATGCTTCAGCTGGGCTGTAACCAAATACAATACAACAGCACCAAGATAAAAGTCATTCTTCATTTCTATGAAAAACTGACAATGGGTACACATAATACACAGTGTCAAGCAAATCAATGCTCACTTTATCCTTTGTTTTTTATTGTTGAAGCTTGTTGAGCTACAAGATAGATAGCTGGAATACAGCTAAGCAAAGGAAACCACCAGTGTGGACAATCATTAAGATGCACTTCTTTGTCTGCATTTCTCATCAGACAGCTTCATTTTAGAGATTTGGTGCAAAGGCGTTGGGGGTGGGTTTCAGCTACTAGAGGAAGAAACCCACTTTTGCTTACTTAGAGATGTGTAGGATGCTTAAATTACTACAGTCCCTAAAGATCTCGTCAATATAGCCATGACATGTAGAGAACATAATGTAGATTAATTTCTCTACATAATGTAGAGAAATAACTGCTCACTCAGAGAAACCAGACACCTTTTCTGGTCATCTAAGTCCTTTCACAGATTTCTTTGTCTTTACTGTGGATAGACTTGATTCAGTTGCCTGCAGGTAGGCATCTAGGATAGGGTATTCTGCCCAAACTCCAGCTGCTTCTACAGGAGGAAACAAACCTCCCACCTGAGTGTGGGCACCCTCACAGAGCCAAAGTTCTCCATTGTGTTAGGGCACCTAAGCTTAGATGTGTGACATTGTCATGTGAACCCCATCCCAGACAAAACATGCATGACGTAAACTGAACAGACAAAGACATGAATGGGAAGCATCATTTTAATTTTAATTCTGTTGAGAAATAAACTGTTTTTTCCTTATTATAAGGCTAAGACTAAGAAACTGTGCCAAAAAGGCTGGGAAGCAGCAGAGACTTCTACTGGAAAAGGGAAAGTTCTTCAATTGTTCAAGTCCAGGTACTCAAGAAAAAATGAATAATTTATTGCAACCAAGGATGAATTATACTGTCATTTATGTTTACTGTCTTTCATAGTAAAGGGCTCCTACATCAAAAGAAATGTATGCCTTACAATTGTAACACAATTACCTCTCTATAGGTACAATCTCAATCAAGTAGCATATAGGATATGGCAAAGAATCTTGAAAGAAAGCAAAGTTTGACAAAGGCAGCTTGGATATACTCTTATTTTCATAAAAATTGTGCCTTAAGGCTGAATTTTTAAATAGAGGCAATTGAATAACTCTAGTAACTGCACAAGACACAGTGATTTGAAATGTCAATCAGGTAATTTCGCATACAAATGCCAAGTTCAGTGCTATTTGCATATGTATAAGTTGCTTTCCCTGCCTAGCTGTGGAGAGTGAACAGCATCCATGAATAAACATTTGTAGGCACTTTCAAAAAACACTTCAGCCTTGTTGTCTATCACTTGAAAATTGTCTTTAAAGGCTCATGCAGTGAAAAGACTTCAGTTTTTCAAGAGTCAGTGGCCTTTTTCCCTGTGTGGCATTTATTACAATTTTTGCATAGTTCTTGAACCTTAGCAGGGCCATATGTTCCTGTCATTATTAAAGTAAACATAGCTTAAATCTAGCTTTTTATTTATTTTTTTCTTAATGCAAATAGGTATACACATTCCTGAAGAAATCACAGGTGCAAATATTTCCAAGAAACAGCCTAATTCCCAGGGAGTTAGACTAACACACAAGTTCTGATTATTCTCCTCTTAATTTTCCCACCATTTCTCCTCTTGTCATTTATTTTGTGGAAAGGAATAAAAATTGGTACCCCCACAAAAAAGAAGGATTTTTTTCTTCCCTCTTTGTACAGTTAGTGTCAGAAGGTTTTGTGTCTGAAACAGTCTTAAGAGACGAAGATTTAGAACCAGCAATATTTGATTTTCTTGTAAGCTTAATAAATGAAACCATATTAATATTTACTGGTTTTGTGAGATAATAAAAAGGTAAATTGTAGATTAATTTATTATCTGTTTCAGTATCAGCCTTTGAAGCCTACAAAAATAAAATGTAAACAAACATCAGCAAATATCAGCATATATCACAATCCTTAAATCCAGGAGGCAATTTATATACCTCTTCAAAATCCTCATGAAAAAGATTAGGTACAATAGTGAGGCTGGTCAATTAAGAACACAGACAATTATTCCTTTTTGTTTGTTTGTTTTATATTTGTTAAGTTTCAGGATAATTTTAAGTTTTTGTTAATGTTTGAAAATTGTGTGAAAAAATGAATAGGTTTGTCACTGGACTTCCCAAAACTAACATGCCTTTTTACTATTTATTTAATATTGAGAGCTTTAGAATTCTCCTGAGTGAATAGCTTTTTCTGATTTCTTTAATTTGTTAATTTACTTTTCCCACAAAGAATCTAAAAAATATAAAAGCAAGTGCCTACAACAGCAACTGAAAAAACTAAGTGAAATAGAATAGGAGATATTTTACTGCACAAACCAATATATCACAAGAGGGTGATTTACAAAATTCCCACTTAGGTATATTTTTCAGCAGCCAGAGTTCATGTTTCTTTTCCAGATATACTCTATTATTTCAGCAAGACTTTTCACATGCATGATTACTTATTTAAGGAAGAAATTTAAATGTTTCTTCAGTGACCTTCATCCTCATTTCTACTTCTCTATATTAAATGTGATCTTTAAATGTGATCTTCTATCTGCAGTATTATACATATTTCCTTGGTAGCATGTGAATTATGGTATCAAGAGGGTGAAGACAGCTGCTTCTATTATCCAAAGTTCCACCCAGGCTCTCTGCAAAAGCTTCATCATATTCTGTGCCGAACCCCTAGCTTTTGTAACAGCCCACAAATTCAGGCTTGGCTTAGATTAACTAAACATGAAAGTGATCAGTTGAATGTGTACATGAGTAATATACTGAACAAAACAATCATATGGAAATCTTTTAAGACAATACACCATCCATGCTTTGTTTGGGAGCAACCCTTTGGCTGGGAGAATCCATCTGCTTTTTTCAATGTTGAATGAATTGCTAAAGATAAATGAGGCTCACTTTTGATGTAAAATGTTCCCTACTGTCTAGGAACAATCTCCTCCAAATTAAAACCCGCCATTTATAGGTAAAGTTTTGTGAATTTATTAAAATGCCGGACTTAGAGTCCAGTCTGCTTTTAGAAAGAGGGGAAATATATTGGTGAAAATATCCTCTTCTTTCAAACAGCATCAGCTGCTGATATGCACACAGCATACCTTTGATAGTTTCCCATCATTATGCTTCCAAAGCAGAAACAGCATAATAGTATCTTGAGCTTTCTGAACCTCTCTTTTTCTCCTTCTTGGCAAGCTGCCTGGCAAGCTTTGTCAGAAGTGGTTTATCCAGTAAATTTCTCTTCTTCTAAGGACAGTTATTCAAGTGTACCGAACACCACCATATCTATGACCTGGAAGAGGCATTTCCACATTCAATCCACTGTAAAAAGAATTCAAACCCACTGACCTTTTTCTCCTGCACAAATATTGACTATGTCTCTGCTGGTAAATAGGTGTACCTGAGACATCTCTCTGGCACCAACAGGAGGCAGAGACTGTCACAGTTTCATACCTTAGAACTCTACTCTCTGAAACTGGATGGCTTCATCCACCAAATCTTTGGGCAATAGTTCCTGACCTGTTACAACTTCCTGAGACTTTGTCTTGGTTTTGAAAGACAGGTGCCTGCCAAGGAAGGCAGAAGCTTCTCTTGGAATAGAAAACGTAAACCCCCTCCCTCCAAATTATTATAATTTCTAAAATTAAAGGGGCTCTCAGGCAAAGATATCAGGATAACAGTACCTTAATATGTATAAACAAAATAAAGTAAAACAAAAACCAACAAACTACAACTTCATAGGAAAATAAGAACAAGATGCAGTATTAAACACAAAAAACCCCAAAACCTAACAGCTAGAATACAACCTGACACCCTGTCAGTCAGGGTGTTGGTAGCAGTCCAGTCCGAATGGTGGCTCCAGTAGTGCTCCTGGGGTGACAGATGGTTCTGTTGAAGCAGAGATCCNTTGATGGCCCATTAACAGGAGACAGTCCAGGGCAGGAGGCAAGGAAAACACTGCCCCTCCTGGTTTCAACAGTTCATGAAGGTGGAGATAGAATACAGACGTTCTGGCATGTTTTTACACTGTAACCTATGACAGACATGTTTGAGAAAGAGGGAGTAGATAAACAAAAAACGTGTCAGAAACCTATCCACCCACTTGGAGATGGTGGCAGCCAGCCCCATGTGTGAAGGTATTTCTTGTCTATGATCAATTTAGTAGCACAGATATTTGGAGTTATACATATATTCCCAGGAATGCCATAGAATTTTTTCCTCTTTGATATATTTCTAATTATTCTTTTAATCCAAAATATGCTACATGAAGCTTTTTAACTGCTCTGCTCTTGTAGCTACTTTGTAGGAAAATGGAAAGTAACAGTGAAAAGAATGTGTTATATTTGCTTTGAGAAGAATCACAGAACCACAGAATCACTGATTAACAGCTAAATGCTCTGAGATCAGGACATTATACAAATGCAGAACAAAAGAGAGGGCTCAGCCTCTTTAATAAAAATCTGGTAGCCATTTTTTAAAGCATCATAAGGATCACCATATCAATAAATTATCTCTATAGTGCTCTAAGTCAGTGCATCTCAAGGATGACTGAAGGGCTCAGGAGGGTATCAGAAAATGGGTCATGAAAACAGAAAAGAAAACGGCAACATTACACAAGCAAGCAAACAAACAATGAATGAAATGCAAAAAAAAATAAAATAAAATGAAATTAAATAAATTCATATTTGGGCAGTAAATGAGAACCATGGTGGCAACAGCTGTGAGATACTCAGACAGACAAGGTGACCATCATTAAAGTTTACTGTAGGATCATTCAGGGTCTGTACAACAAGCATTAACAGCTCTTGCTTACTATGAAAGATTAAACTATGGTACCTAAGCAGCTGTTTCCTACTGAAAATCTTAAGGGTTAAGGTGGGTGACAGTCTGCTGAAGTAAGTTGAGCACATGAGATCTTACTCCAGAGAATTAATATACACATACGACAGTGCCGGACATCTGTGTCCAGAGATACTAGCCAGGCTTTCAGAAATACCTCTGCTACACCATCTCAGGGATCTACCTCACACATTATCTTGCAGGGGAGACATATATCAACATCCTTTGAAAATTTACCAGTCTGTGACCAGTTTGACCTTCAATGGATATGTTCCCTTCTGCTTTTTACCCAGATAGAGGTCTCTGACAAATATCTTTGAGGAACTTCAGATGCAGGAAGTTTTACATGCCTCTGTATTTTGTGCAGTGTTATCTCTGAGTCACATTCCCAGCTTCAAATATTCCCAAGTTCAAAATGAAAAATAAAGATAAAATAAAGTCATTGAATCTGCTGCCAGTAAATACACATGCAATAGAAAAGGAACTTCATGGACTTTCTTTTCCTGCAGGCATGGAGCAATTGTATTGTTCATCAGGTTTCCTGAGAGCATCATTTTCTCTCCTGTTTCCTGTGTTCATCTATCATGGTAACTCCTGTTTGGAGAAATATAAAGAAAAATATTATACTAGTCAGGATCAGTTAGTGCTGAGAGGGAAAGTTCTTTTGCGAAGCCTTAGAAATAAAAGATTTCAGTGCCACTCTTGGATATCATTAATTTAGGAAAAAAAATCAGATATTGATATCTTCTGTCATTTGAGCAGACATCTGTAGTGACTGAATGGCAATTTTTCCTTTGGTTACAAGTATTTGCTTTACATCTGTTCCAGAAAGAGGTGGAAAAATAAAATCTGTATTTAGTTTAGTTTAGGATAGCAGAGGGAGGAATGAAAGGTTTAGGATTCCTAAAGAAGGAAAGATATATCAAGGAAATACAAAGCTACTAATCCATCCTTACTCTTGTTCTCTCTGAGTCCTGAAAAAAAATAATTTGAACTTTGCGAGGGACAAAAATTATGTTTGGAATAGAAACCTTTTCTTTATTCTGTAAGGCAAGGAACTTAAAGGATGTCATGGACTAGCAGATTTCAAACTACTTTATCAGCTAGATTTTACTCTTCTTATAAAGTCTCAGGATGGTTTTCAAGTTACCTGGGTTTAGATGACTGTCCTGCAGTCTTGCAAAGTAGTCATTGAGGTCTCTTTAAAGTCAGTGGAGAGAATTGCATTCACTGGTCTAAGTCAGTGCTTTACAGAGAAAACTGGTGATTCAGCAGTTTGGATTTGGCTGGAGATTTTGTTAACTGCTAGCAGCTGACAATTTCCTTGCCACTTTATTCCTGCATTTCTGAAGTCTGTATCACAGCACTGTTGCCTTGAAAGAATTAAGATGTCTTTCCCCTACTCATATGTGATGCAGTGACAGTGGTGAAAAAAGAGTCCTCTTTTTATGAAAACTTATTTTCTTTCAGACTGCCTGTCTATAAAATACATCTCTATATTAACCTTGCAATGCAGCCAAAGTACAGAAAATGCAATCATGGTTTAATATTAAATAACATAAGAAAGGCATTTTAATGCTGTTCAAGAAAATAAAAAAGTATTAAGAAAAGAAAAAAAAGGAGATTGCAATGCTAAATTTTCCAGTTATTGATTTGTGGACCTTAATGTGGTTATTGTTTAGCACTTTTTTTTTTTTTCTTAATTATTTCCCTAGCTGAGGCAGTTCAATTCAGGTACCCAGCAGATGTGATCTCATTTGTAGGGATGGGTATTTGGTGTCTTTCCAGATCAGTAGCTTCTTACACTAAGCTGTTAGCAGCTACACAGCTCTCCTTTTTGCATGCCTGTCAAAGACTTGCCTTTTCTTCCAGTATGGCTTAAGGCAGCATGTGAGGCAACAAGAATTACGCTGGGCAGTGTGACTCTTTCACTTTTGTTCTCCAGTTTTTTTGACAGGTTGTGGTAACCCTGGCAACCACCTTACTCCATTGTTAGCGCCCATGTAAAGCAGGCTGGTGCACGTGCCTGAGGGATGTTAAATGATGTGAAAGAGTGCATGAAACACTGCCTTGCATTCTCTCTCCTGCCTTGTATCGTCCTAGGGAACTACAGAAGTTTGGCAGCAAAACATTCTTTATTTAACAAGGGGAAGTCTTTTCACTTCCTAGTCAGTGAAGCACAAAATGAAGCTCAAGGATTTTGTTGTTTCAGTTGAGACAACTTGCTTGCATAAACTTCTACCCCATTGCAGAAGGCTGCATGACAGAAGTGCCCATCCTTAACCACTGAAATTATCCTGCCCAAGGAATGGTATCAGTGACGGTGCTGGCAACCGTGGTTATTGCTCTCCCATTTCAGGATGCTTTGAGGAAATCTATCCCACTCTGCCCAGAAAGGTCATTTTAGGAGAAAGGCCACTGCTGAAACTGCAAACCTATGGATCCTTCCAGTAGCCTGAAGACCCAAGAGAACTGGAGTGGGGGAGGCAAAGGACAAAAAAAATGCGAATTTTGTTTTTACTATGGTATGTTTGAAAAATAATGGCTTTATTGTGCGTGTTAGTTTTTATTTACTAGTCTGCTTGGAAAGGGATTCCATGAGTCATATCTGTATGTCTTCCCTCACAACAATGAATGCAATACAGAACAAAACAGGGCAGTTTTCTTAAACGGTGGGGAAGTGGACGAGCCAGGAGGAATTAAAGGCAGGAACAAGGTTTTGTTTCCCTTTACAGCATGCATGGGTAAGACTGCCCACCCTCAGAAAATTTCATTAATTGTGTGTGGCTAGCAACCCATCTACGAGAAAAAAACCTATGTCTTACCAAGAGACAGTAACATACTCTTGTATTATGAGAGCATGGATGCAGGTCATCACCATAAATATGTACTTGGGGAGTAATTGAGGTGTTTATGGTCATGGTCTCATTGTTCTTCCTTAACAGGGCAGCAGTATATTAAAAATGAGATATCTAATTTTTCTTTTTTTTTCTCATTAACTTTCCCAAACGGCATGTTCTCTGTATTTTGAATCTTCAACTGTTTTGAGTGCTCAACTGCTTCACTATGTTTTACTTATGTAACTACAATGGTGGTTTTGAGCTCTTTTTTTAACTAGACAGGTTCTTTACAATGGGTTATTTAATCTAATTTAGGCTTAAGATTTTTACAGAGCATTATGCATAATGGACAAATCCTAAAACAGATGTGCAATTAGAGGCAGCACAAGGTTCACTAAAACGTGCAATGAGAACTGTATCTGGTGACTGATTTTTTAATACAGAAATTCAAGACTTGGGAGATACTGAACCATATGCATCTCAGAGGGAGAAGTTTTGATGCGTGCTCAACATCAAATCCACATTTGCTGTGATCAGTAGAGAACAACTTATTTCTGTAACTGATTTCATTGGGATAGACATGGCCGCTTTCTGAAAATAAGAGGTTTCATCTTCCTAAGAATGTAATTTTATGTACTAAAAAAGCCCATTAGGGGCTCCAGACCTGCTTTGCCCAACAGAGATAGCATGTGAGAGAGGCACAAACAAATGTTTAACAGGATGCTTGAACATACAGAAAAATGATGGTGCTGTTGCTGCTCCAGTTTAGGGAGTGTATCAATCTTGTCAGACTAGAGCAAATGCACACAGGGAAAGCAGAACAGTGATCCTGCCTCCTGCAGCATCATGGCAATAGAGAACAAGACAGTAAGAAAGTATATTTACTTCATGGACTGCTTGAAAGACTGGAGGATCAGACATATAATAAACCCTAAAACTGTGTATTCACATTGTGACCATGCTCAAAGCGAGTCTTCAGGGCATGTCTGCAGCAATAAACAAACAAACAAACAAACAGAAATGGAAAAATATCCCTAACAAACAAATTAAAATCTTTCTCAATTAAGAATAAAATTAGCACTCATATGTTTGCTTTCCCCTCTTTATTTTCTCCTCTTGCTATCCCTGAAAAGTGTAAAGTATGGGCATTTCAGAAGCTCTGCCTGTGGTTTGCTTTTTAATTCTACTGTGGCCTGCTCTGGAAATAGCTGTTTGAGTGCTGATCATTTAATCCAATTTACATGGGAGTCCTATTAAAGTTCACGCCAATTCTCTGGACAGTATAGCTTTTAGTGCTTTTCCAGCACTCCTAACTGCACGAGTCAACCAGTCACAGAATTTTACCCAGGTTTTTACTTTAATTTCATTATAGTAGAAGAATTCAGTGCTAAAATTTTATTGAAATTCCTAAGAATTTTTCTCCTTAACAGCAAAGTATCAGTGAAATGTGCATGTAAGAACAGGCTACTTTGATTAAAAGAAGAGAAAAAAATCCCAGCAAGAGACTCATAGCTGGTTTGGCAGGAAAACCTTGGCTGGGAAGGTACAGGTAAAGCTAAAGCCTGCCACAGGCTCTGGCCAGTCACACATGATGTCCTGAGTAGTGTCTTGCATTATCACTGATATGGAGGGGCTACAGGCCTGGCTGGACCATGGGTCTTACTCTTTTGTTTTGACTAATGAAAGTTAAAAATACCAAGATTTATAAGTCTCAGCTATCAAACCTAGAATTTACAGCTAGGATCTTTTGTGTCTTCTCATGCCCTTGGATTTTCTCTGGAAAAGTGGTGTGGGCAGGCTCTGAACCATTGTTTGAAAGAATTGTGAGTCACACACAGAAAGGGCAGCAGCCAAAGCAGTAAGTCTTTGTAGCATATGTTGCATAGAATAGAATAATGGAGAATTATAGTATTCTCTTGGTTGTGAAATTTCATGACAAAACAAATGGTGAGTAGACCTTAGCAGACATTGATTATCACTCATTTTGTGGGGATTTGTCCCAATCCTATCATCTACAAAATGGAATAATGAAATTATAATTGAATTAAAAAAAAAAAAGGTTGTCTGATTATCAGCCTAATGTACCTCATTTCTACACCTGTATTTCTAATTCCTGCATCACAAAATTCTTAGAAATATGCTGTCAACCCTTGCTCAAAGGAAGAAAGTTTTCTGGTGATTGTGGCACATGGCTAGAGAAGTGCAAGCAATCAAGGAACTGCTGAGATGCATGGACAGTATTTGGAAATTATAATTTGAGAGTAGTCTTGGATGCTTCAGATGATTAACCTTCAGAGAGCTAATGTACAGGGCTTGCCCAGACTTGTTTGATCCAGAAAACAATGGAAGAAGTAAGGTCCAAATGTACAATACTCAAATCCTCAAGAACCCTGCTACATTATGGGCTGAAGTAAGAAATTACTTAATTCTGTTTTGGAGTTTTCATAGACTCCAGCTCATTTAGTGCTTTTCAATGTAAACTCCAGATCAGAAAGGCAGTTGAAGAAAATATAGTGAATAAAATATTTCATCAGATGAAATTAAATCAAATAGAAAGTTTTTGAGGAGAGTTAGTCTCTCTTATTCTAACTTTGCTCACGTGTCCATGACAACTGCCCACAAGCACTGCATATGTACCAATAGTTCCAAAATGCCAACAAATCCTAACCTGCTAAAATGAGTTCACTTTTCTAAAATATTGGTTGTATCAGGGTTGTATCAGGTTGTATCAAGACACTGGTGGTTTTTATAACAGTCTACATTAAGAGGCTGTTGTGTTCCATAGAATGGAAATAATTTCATGTATTTCATTAAGAAACAAGGTGAAGTATAAGAAGAATGATCAACTGAATGTCATATATGCATACAGCAAATCTTTTTTGAGCACTGCTTTTCTGCAAATCACTGCTTGCTGGAATTTGTATATATAGTATAGCTATATGTTTGTTTGTTTGTTTTAAATAAATGTTTCCCATTTTCTTTTACAACATATACAAAGGTGGACAAAATTATCATTTCAGCTTTGGAAACCTGCCCAAAACAGCATTCACAACACAGCAGCATTATTATAATCACAGCAAACAAAACCTGTCAACCTTTTGCCCCATTTCAATCAAAATGTGGCTGAACTATACCAGAATATAATAACAAGTATTTTCTCTGAAAATAGACTGTTACCAGAAAAATATTAACATGTGTATTTTTCTTAGAATACGATGAATAGAGTTCAGTGTAAAATCTTGCCAGTGAAACAATGTTTTTTTCTTTTTTAAGTGACAGTGAAAGAAAGCATGCACAACAGGTATAATTTTTGCAATATTGACACAGTGATAAATACCGTAGTTGCCAAGAATTTGAAGATTTCATGTTACATTTTTCATACACTAAGATCACTTGCCTTCTAGTCCTACTTAATATTTAACATTCAGGATCCTGAATTTTCCTGGCTTGTTAACAATATTTGGAGTTCATTAAAGCTTCACTGCTCTGGAGAAGGGTGTTTAAATACTGTGTCTCAGGACACTGCAATAAATCTTCATTGGCCCCAGCTGCTCAGGATGGGCAGATTCTCCTAGACTGGTTAAAGGCAATGGCTCTTATCTCCTGATAGTGGCAAATCCTCTTTTTGTTTTATTTGTTTCCCTTTCTGGTGCAAACTGAAATGATGGAGGAAGTATTAAGAGGGAGGTGGCGTGAAGGGGAGCAGATAACAAGGTTTTAGGATAGAGTAAAACTCCCAGGCTTAAAAGGAAATTCCAAATTTAGAATGCAAAAGATTTTAGAAATACAAACTGAGCTTTAAATATGAACACATGGTGTGGTATTTACAGAGTTACAGACAGCTGCTTTAACTATCTGTTTCAGGAGGTCATTCTACTCCACTTGTTCTAGTCAGAGAAAACCTCTAGGTGACTGAGAGGTCACAGTCTTATCTTCCTGCATCAGATGGAGTATTCCTGCCTTTTAAAGTGCTTCCTATTCCCCAAGCCAAGGGAATTATTCCCTGCCACATTAGATCCATCATGGCTCACTCCAAGTCTGGTATTGATAGCTAGTCTATCACCTGACTAATAGTGGAAGGAAGTATTGGCATTCAAACACAAACACAGAAACTGGTAAAGAAATGCTGTTTTCTTCTGTATTTCCTTCTCTATAGCAATAAAGGAAGAAATTTTCAGGTACACAAAGGGAACTAGGCATCCAAAGCAATAGATTCTCATAGGAGGCAAATGCTTAACCATTCTTTTTTATTTTTTCCCTTTATAAATCACCCTAAATTGAGAACCTCTTCAGTCTACATTTGGCTACAATGGCACAATGACTGAGAGCATACAACTATTTCTTCACGCAGTCCTCTCCTATCCCTGACATGCACACACCTCCCTAATCAGCCCCATTACACCGGCACCTCACCAGCTCCCATGTCCACAGAAAACTTCTCCAAGACCTTTTGATGAATATTGCCCCCTAAGTGCATGGATCCTGCCATACAATAGAATAATTACAGTGTCTACCAGCACTGTCTTCTTCCCATAAGAGCAAGGAGCTAGAGGAACAGTGCAGTGCAAAATAAAGAATGAAGAAATGCAGGCTCAAACATTACGGAGAAGTATTTGGAGGCATGGGGGCTAAGACATGGGAGGCTCTGGAGCAGGGAAAGAAGAGGGAGAAAAGAGGACTTCAAATGAACACAGAAGTACTGGTGTGAGCAGGAAGAGGGCTGGTGTTTGTGTGTTAGGTTTATGTGGCCAAAAGCTGGGAGCAGGCTCAGCTGCTGAGTTTGATTCTTCCATTTCCTGAATATTATTTTTTTTTTATTTATTTTTTTCCTTAGTAAAATCTGACTTCACTTTTCACATTCCTTTGCTGTATTTGTCTACTATTTTTTTTTGCCTTTCTGTAGTTTCTTAAATCTTCAGTTTATCTAGTCCTGGATTTTCTACTTCCAGGCTCCTCTCTTTTTCTCCCTGCTTAGAATTGCTGTCTTTGTGCCTGTGCTGCTCCTTGCTACCCCCCTTTTTCTTCATCCTGCTAAACTTCCAGCTGCCACAAATACCTCTTCTAGTCTTTCACGAGCCACATGCAACGATTAATTCCCATCCCTGCTGTTGAAGCAAGCATGCCTCTCAGAAACCATTCTTTCTACAGCAGCCTGGCGCGGGCCGTGCTGGCGAGGCACGGAGCTGACAGAGGGGCTGGAAGCGCTGGGCAGCCCTGAGCCAGCGGGTGCAGCAGGGTTTGTTCTGCTCACTGAGGGGCTGGAGGCTGGTGTGAGCACTGCTGAGCTGCCTGGGAACCCCATCATGTCGGTGATACCTGCTCCACCAAAACTCTCTGCCCAGTCAAGTGGGCACGCTTCTGCACGCACCTGCTAGAGGGAGAACGGTGCACTTATTTTCTGAAATTAATGGTTAACAGATTAAAGGTTAAATTTCAGCCCTCGCCTGACACTTAGGGGAGATAATGCCTGACAGTTTAATGGGCTTGCCAGCTGATGTCTCAATTCTTCTTGCCTGTGTCTTTGAGCCAATTATTTTCCTCAATCCTCTAACAGAGCTTTGAGGCAAAAGTCGGTCTTGGCACAGACCCCTTGTCAGTCGGGGAGCTCAAGGAAAGTAAAATAAATCACTAATATAACAGGTAGAAAATCTAGGGCAGGCTTGTTAGGATGAGAATACCTGTCTCTGCCTTTATGAAAAATAACTTGTGAAGTATTTATTTATTTAAATGTATTTAAAATATTTAATCAAGTATTGTCTACTGACATTTTCAATAATGGGAAAGCTAATATAATCTGTGACATGTTTTGGTGTTGCAAGAAAAGAATCACACAGCAGCTGACTGAAGCAACAAAAGATTCTGCAGTTTTCCAGAGCCTGAACCCAAACAAAAACTCTGGGGAAGTCTAATTTCAGAAGAGGACAAAAAATCCTTTTATGATTCTCTGCAAACTACAATGTTGTAGGTATATATCACAGTGTGGGAAATTTTCATCTAATCAAAAACCTCCTTCATCGCTCAGTATCGGTCACAGATCACAGGTATCAAACAGGAAGATAATAAAGTAGAGAGCAGTCCAGTAATCCATCACACTTTGTATGACCAGGCTTCTTTCAAATACAACATTAAGCTAACAAAAAAAATCTTTCACCGCTGTTCTTTTTGTACTGCCTTTCATTTCCTAAAATTTACTTTCTGGAGATCACATTTAATTTCTTTGATTTGAAAGACAAAGAGTTGTGTCAGATTTCCTTGATTAATGAACATTTAGCTCTCTAGCTTGTTAGCATACAAACTCCAGTCATTTATTTATGTACCATGAACACAGCTTGAAAATATAAAACATGTATAAATAGTTTGATAGAATATTATTTCAAAGGAATATTTCCAAACTGTTTCAAACTTCATAGCTGGGATAAATCTGAAGGAAATCATGCATTTGCTTGACTTTAGATAACATTTCTTTCACAACAGCATTTTGCAAGATAGACTGGGCATGAGCAGTAGAAAATCATATTATGAATTTACTACTGACTGCACATTTAATTCAAAATTCTTTCCTTCTCTTCCACAAAAGTGCTAAAGGCATTCAAGGTCTGATTACACTTGTACTAATAGTGAAGGAATGACAGCTGATTAGCTTATTCAATCATCACAGTAAAAAAACCCCACAAAACTGCTGATGATTTGATGAAGACAAATCCCCAAACTCACATACTTCAACAAGCAGACGAACAAATACTCTGTGAAAACTTGAAGTAATATTTCCCCTAGATTTCACATACAAAGGAGTTTGCACTTCTGGTACCATATGACAAAAAAGATAACTAAATGCAAATACTGACATAAACACACCCACATTCATAGTGTTGTATAATTGGGTGAGACCATATTAAAAAAATCACTTCTGACCTTGATATGCAATTAAACTAGCCAATTCCCTTTCCACTCGGGCTTTTGCTTTGTTGTTTTGGGATCTTTTTCATTATAAATACAGGCTTTTGTGGGTTTTTTTTCCATTTCTGCTGCAAGGTATAAAATATTCTAGGTATGGAGTGTGGTTGCTGATAAACAAAGAGAAGGAAATTCTAGTTTATGAATTTTTAAACAAATGAACAGGGAACAGTCACAAGGGCTTTGTACATGGCATGATTTTTAAAAAATGTATAAAGACTCCTCACCTTGAAAAACTGCCCACTTCTTTGAACAATTTGAATTTTTACTAAATGATTTTTAAAATAAAAATAATTTTTTAAATAATTCATTGCAGGGTGGAGGTTTTTTCACTTTTTAGTATGTAATACTACAGTTACATCTTAGGTATTATTTTCTAACTGTCATCGATCCATGTTAAAGAGGTTGGTAAATTGACCTGAACTTCATTAATAAGCAATGTTGTCTTAATATACTAAGTGACATTAAAGAATGTTACTTTCCTTTGCACCCCAGCAAGGTCCAAGGCAGCTTGCCTGCCAGTGCCCATAACATTGCTATGTCTCTGATACAATTTATTTCTGATTAATGCAGCTCAGAATGGGCAGTTTGGCCATCCCATTCTGCAGCATCCCTGTACCAGTGGTAACCATTCCTTAGGCGGGTTGAAATGTATACATCTGCCTCAGTTACTCCTATTCACAGCCTGGTGTATTGGTTTAAGATAAATGTATGCAGAAATACTGGAGGGATGGGGAGCCACTAGAGGGGACATTTCCCCTGGGGAAAATGAGAAAATTGTAACACCCTGAGTATGGCTTGGTCAAAACAAGTCAGATCTGTAATAAAATATAGAGCCCCAAGCATCCAGGACTGGCAAAGGGGTACCTTTCTGGGAAGAAGCATATTAAAATCTATTGTTGGATGTACAAGCTTTATTTCAGAAAAGCCTGAGAAATTATGGAACATTTTAATGAAAATTAAAATGTGATGGGGTGTGATGGTCTCTTGCAGTCTCTGTGAAAAAGCCTGGACCATAGGGGCTTTATTCTCAGCCTGATTTCAACAAGCAACAGTCTCAGTAATGAGCCAGTAACACCATATGGATAAAATACACTCCTAGCATCTCCTTTGTTAGCCTGTAACTGTCAGTAATTCATCTTAAATTCCTCTGTGCTCAACTTTTTGGGGGGATATGCAACAGAGCTTGCTGACTTCTATTTCTTAATTTAGCCTAAGTCACAATTTTTTATTATAAGGATCTAGGTAAGACCAGGCCACAAACTATTGAAGTCTACTCATGAGGTAGATGGGGGTCAGTGAGGGGAGGGATGCTTATGGGTAAAGTCCTCTTAAGACTTTGTTCAGTAGAAAGAGGAGTAAAACAATATTTTCACAACCTTTTCTTCAATGACAGCAGTTGGCTTACAAAACACTTGTATGTGATTGCTTCCCTGTCCTCTCTGCTGGTAACTGCATAGATCACTTCTAATTCTGTTCTTGAGGACTCTTGGAGGAACTAATAACATAACTTCTAAATGCTGTAGAGGAAAACATAAAGAATTCCAAATGATTTCATTAATCCAGTCCTTGATCAATTCCAGGACTCATTCCTCTTGGCATAGACGTATCAATGGTCCACAAATTATCATCCTTTTTAAGAAGGATGGTAATCAAACAAAACATGTCTTTAAATTGTCTAATAAAAGGTTGCAGTAGTGTACTTTCTGATAACTTACTTAAACACTGGAAACAACTCATAACTGACTACTGAGAAGAAGTATTAATATAATGAATATGTATGGCCCAAGTGTACCTACATATTTAGGAATATTGGTTTACTAATCAAGTTTCCTCCATAACGACCATTTTCATATGATTACATTACCCCATGTGATCTGAGCAAGTAGGAAAAGTTTTAGTGGAATTAAATATACTTTAATTCACATCCTGAGAGGGCCAGTATGATTCAAAATCCAAACTCTTTCAAAGTGCATAATGTGCTTCAGGAAATTGGCTTAGTGTTAAAATCTACTAAAGCTGGTGTCCAAGAGAATTCTGTGATCCCTATTGATCTGTGTAGCTGGGAACTGCCAGTTTGTAGTAGTTATTTTTATCTCTCCAACAGTTGAACCCTGCCTCCACAAGGGCAATGTATTTTTAATGCATATGATGTTATTATGTAAATTGGTTTAGCTGTGTAATCTACTAAAGGTGATTTCTCTGTCCCATGTGAACCACAAAGCCAATGATCACATCATATTCATTAAAGATAAAATTGTCTTACTTTCCATAACCAATTCCCAAGTGCATTGCTCTGACAACTTCAATTTCTGTTCAATAGTGAACCTGCTGCTCATTTGCAAAACTTAAATGAATGTACCAAATAGAGGTAATGCATTTTTCCAGTTTACAGTCCCAAGTATACTATAAATAATTTTCTAAGGAGCAACAGACACAGTAATTAAAGAACAAGTAAGGTCCCATTGGAAGTTCTACCCATTTTTTTCCTACATCAACCTATATAACTCTATGCCGGCAATGTAGCAAAAACACCTTCTTTGATACACTTCTGAAATGAGGCAGACATCAACCTTGATTCCATCTATAAACACACTGCAAGGTCATGTCCACGCAATTGAACCTTGAAAAGCTCCCCCTTGTACAAATGTACACCTAGGCTCAAATAAACCTTTGTAATCTATATGGAGTCCTGCAATTAATGCATTTACAAGGTCACTAGACATACATGTGTGAAAAATTAAATGACAAGAGAAAAAAATCAGATAGCATCAGTGGCTATTACAGTTCTGTAACTAATTACTATTACTAATTCTGTTTTCTGTATACAGAAATGAACAGGTGCAAAGCAAATGCATGGATACACTCTCTTTAAAATCTAACATATTGTTTTAAACTGTAATTCACCTCCACTCCCAAGGGAGTAAAGGAGCTTCTAAAAATAATTAAGTATATTAATGCATGATCTTTTATCTGGGAATCTCTGCACTTTTAAAAACTTGAACAGAACCTCCTTAATTAAACCTTCACAAGACCACTGAAAGATTACACAGTAATAAAATTAGTATTGTCTAATATAATATTAGAGAGTAATAAAATATTTTCAGTGAAGACTGAACAATTCTTAGGTTCAACATTTCAACAAGTATTTAAAGGCAAGAGAAAATATTTTCTGAATAGTGGAAACATACAGTCCTAAAGAGTTGTCCAAGCTTAAGTTCCCTCCCTCATTTTATAAAATACCTAAGTATACTTAGGTATTTTATAAAATGAAAGCATATTTTATTCTGAGTGGGAGGTTACTTTAAGTTTTGAAATTCTAAGCAAATTCTTGACATTTTGTCTGTTATCCAGTTTTGCCATGACAGAATGTGAACATAAACATTTTTATGGGAAGTGATTCATATAATTCCTCTAACCACTGTTATAAAACTGCAATATAGCCATTGTCAGAAATGGATATCCAGAGTGAATTTTATTCATCTTTTACTGATTTATTCTAGGTCAGTTAAAAAGTGAAAAAAAAAAAAGGCGAATTGGTGCTTTTCTTCAATACCAAGAAACTCAGGGGCTTTTTGCTTTGGTGAAAATATCTGGAGTATGTGCTCCATGTGAGATGCAGACATGAAATAGATTAGCTCATAGTTCTTATGATCCTGAACTTTTTTTCCCTTTGTTACTAAATGTCAGTATAATATTCAGTGATGCATAACACAGAAAATGAGAATACAGTCACAGAATTTCCTACAACATAATCACAAATATTGCTCCACTATATTCACATATGTTACATTGTACTAGGTCTGGCTGAAGTAGAATTAATTTTCCCCATAGCAGCCCTCAGAGTGCTGTGCTTTCCACTGTTAGCTATAAAAGTCTCAGTAACATTCCAATGCTTGCACAGCATCAGGGCTGTCTCTCCAGCATTCCCTCCTTCAACATAAATACAGGAGTCGACAAAAAAAACTTTAGTTTACACCTTAACTTTAAGCCAAAGTTTTAAGCACTTTGATAGTTAATCTTCAAGCTCTGTGCTAGAAACACCCTTTCTGGTTTCTGGATTCATTGAGAACTTGAGCTGGCCAGTGCTGACTGATGCAGATCACATGCTGAAGAAATCTAAGGGCTACTTTTAATATCAGGTTGAAGCTTAATAGCAAACATAAGGTGACTTAGGTCCTTTTGTCTCAAGAACAGAGCAGGAGTTTTGCCTGCTATATACATACGTTTAGGCATGCAGATACTGAAGACATTTAACCATCAGAGACAACTTCTAGCTATCAAGTGTCAAGAGTTTGAGAGGTAGATCTGTTGTCCTCAGATTGCAGTTTTATTTCTGATTTGAGCCAAACACACAGGAAGGTATAGATACTGGGCTTTTGGTGTAGATTTATTTGTTGGGTTTATTCTTTTTTGTTAAGGCAACTGAAATATAGAATCTACATGACTAATCTTTATGAAATTACAGTGCTTTCCACATATTGGGAGCCTTTTTGTGCTCAGTAAGTTTGCATTTCAGCGTGGTGACAGTGACTAGGCAGCTGGGGCATCTGAAGCCAGAAATCAGTCACTGCTGGTAGCAGGTTTCCTGGGAAACATATGGAGTATTTTTCTTGGAACCTCAAGAAAACAAATAATGCACACAAAACCATTAGCTTTCAGTCTGTAACTTCTGCCTCCCAAAGGGCTCAATTCAACAACTATCTCTCCAAGAAGCACTTATTCATATGAGTAGGCCAATTACTTTCTTGCCTTCCAGACCACTCAGCTGAAGATTCAGGTATTTAAAGCACGTTTTCATACGTGCCAGTTGTCAGTGATGTGTAAATCGTAAAACTTGCAGGTCCTCAAATTCTTCTCAAAGGCAAAAATACCTTCCCCAGCCCAAGACAGAATATTTTCTTCTTAGCTTTCTACTCCCGTAAGCAAGTAGACCAGAAGACCAGGGCAGGAACTTAGCAGTGTTTACTCATTTCAAATTATGTGGTTATTTTTTAAGCTGGGTTTTAATCCTTTTTCAAATTTTCTGCAGAAAATAAACAATGCTCGTGTACTATTCCCTGCAGTAATGACTGGAAAAAGAAACAGCTAAACTGACATTTTATACAACCCAACCATTTTCATAAATTAACCAAATTCCATTTTTAAAGTAATTAGGGTGCTCTTCCCTTCCCATTATTCTCACTGAAGCATGGAGCTGGAATTCCAGCAGCTGATTAGACTTTGCTTCAAGTAGTTTGTCTTGATTTTTTTCCCAATCATCATGTTCACTTTAAGTCATATGGCATTTGAAAATGCTTTTGACATTATTTTTAATTGAGCATACGATTTCAGTTAATAGCCCACCTCTTGAAGTAAAGAGGAACTTTTAATATACAGTCTCAGGGGTAAAAGCTAGAATACATTAAAAGAATTAATTTTGAAGAATGAAAACCATGAAATAATAAAAAAGTACCCAACCCCACATTAGTATTAAAACCTAATTGGATTATTTCTCGAGGCATGACTCAGGATTGTAAATGCTTCTGAATTGTCTACCTTATTGTCCTAGGTTACAATGTAAAAATATGGCAGAAGGTCTGTATTCTATCTCCACCTTCATGAACTGTTGAAACCAGGAGGGGCAGTGTTTTCCTTGCCTCCTGCCCTGGACTGTCTCCTGTTAATGGGCCATCAATGCCTTGCCCCATGAGTCATAGATAACTCCCTCCGGGAGCCATTTCCTGTTTAATGGACCATTAAGGACCCACCACATGACTCATAGAATGACATCAGCCCATTGTGAGATGCTCTGCCCATGGGGAGGAACCAAGCATTCCCACCTGGATATAATCTGGGCATTTGGACAGAACAGGCATCTGCCTTCTACTGGATTCCCAGAGGAGCAGCCTTCTCTCCCACTGGATTCCTAGAGGAAGGACCAGACCCTTCAACATCACCACTGGACCACTGGAGGAAAACTCTGCCCTTTTCTACAGGATCTCTGCTTCAGCAGAACCATCTTTCACCCCAGGAGGACTACTGGAGCCACCATTCAAACTGGACTGCTACCAACACCCTGACTGACAGGGTGTCAGGTTGTATTCTGTCAGGTTTTGGTTTTTTGTTTAATACTGCATCTTGTTCTAATTTTCCTATGAAGTTGTAGTTTGTTGGTTTTTATTTTATTTTATTTTGTTTATACATATTAAAGAACTGTTATTCTTATCCTCATATCTTTGTCTGAGAGCCCCTTTAAATCATTTGGAGGGAGGGGGTTTTCATTTTTCTATTCCAAGAGAAGCTTCTGCCTTCCTTGGCAGGCACCTGTCTTTCAAAACCAAGACACTTATTATCACCTTTGGAATTGCTGCAGGGAATAACTGTGGATATGAAATACAAGCATTTTGGGCTTTTTTCTTCAAACCACAGAGCTGCTCAAACTAAGCCAGGATTCAAGGTGTGGTAGGTTCCTGAAGCCTGTGATAAGAATCTGAAACAGTCTCTATGTTGGAGTGCTTATATCCCGAAAGCTCCTATTTTTTGTTGAATTATCCATTATCCTCACTAATTTGGCTCTAGGACTGTCAGGGTAACCAGGATATCAGGAGGTGTCAATATCCATCCCCTTCCAAGAGCAGGATGCAATTATGATGCTGACAGGGAAGAAGAGAACACCAGCCACTTTAAGCTGACACAGCTTCTCTTCCCTCTTCTCATCAGACAAAACATGCTCCACATGAAGCTGTATAAATGGGGAAAAAGATTCAGGTCTCTTAAATCATCTCCCTCTTGTTCACTTCATTCCTGCTCCTAGGAATTCACTTTTGTTTGGGGGAGAACTGTTCCACCATGACAGTTGCATAGCAAACAATTTCTAGAGAAGCTCTAATGAGTTACACTAAATATGGACCTCAGGAAAGAAACTGAAGGCCTGGCTAACAATGGAAACATAAATTACACTTTGAGGAATATCCTCTCTTCTTTTTTTGCCCTCTCTTGGGCATTGAAATCATAAGGATTTTCAGAGGATTAGACAAATGTCACCCCCAATTAAACTTAATGAATTCAAGTTTTACATTGGGAAGTTAGAATCCCATTGGATTAAAGCTTTTACTTGCAGTGGAACATTTTAAAAAACATGCACACAATTTCCTTCCAGAGCTGTACTTCAAATATTTCACTACTATGTAGGAGTCTGAGAAACAGACTGGCATGAGCATATTACTGATTAAATAATGAAAGGGAGGAGGACTAATCTTATCATCTGCAGACTTGGAGAAATGCCAAACAGATTCCCAATTAAAACTGAAAAAAAAAAAAAAGCCTATTGGTAACTCACACTGAAATTTTAATTTATGCCTGAAAGTACTGATGGTAACATACACAGACTTGCCTGTTTATCTTGTGCTGTTTCTCAAGCCAGGCATGGTAACCACAGGGTTGTTTTGAGATTTTTGTTCAGCAGTGGGAATGGTTGGCACTGAATTCTTCGAGCCTCCCACTATGGGGGTGACAGTTCCTGTGTTCATAAGTACACATTCTTTGTAAAGGGATGGCAGCAAAAGACTGGCTATACTCAATAAGTTCTGTGCAGTTTCCATTCCAGCCTCTCCCTTTGCTCTCTCCTTGCACAGTTTGGAATTATTTCCTATTAGTAATGAGTCTTGTTTAATGTCAGGCACAAAGAATTCAGCACCAACTATCTAGACACTAAGGCACTCACCTAGTCAGGCACCTGGACTGCTCTTTATCCCAGATCAGCACAACCACTTTTCCCAAAATAAACTGTACCTTCACATTTCACTTTGCTCCTAAACATCTGTGTTCAGCCTTCTCTAACTCGAAGAGACAGCTTTTAGGAGGTGTAGAACTGCTCATATAAAGAGGAAGCTGATGTTTGAAAGTTCTTTACATGCATCTTAATCTATTTCTGAAGAACTTAGCAGTGATTTCTTCATTTATAATTTATCCCCAGAAATATAACTTTGGAAGAACAGGAAAAAATATTTCAAGAGGAAAAAAAAAAAAAGAAAAAAAAGAAACAAGAAAACCTTATTTTCCATTCTGCTTCAGAAAGCAATGAGAAAGGAGGTGTGATAGACCTTTAGGTAATGAAGAGAGAAACAATCCTTTGCTTTTTAACCTTCCGTAGTCTAAAACGCAGCAGAAGAAAAAGATCCAGGTAATCAGACACCAAGAAGTTATTTGTAGCATGTACAAGTTCTACTACTTTCCATTGAATCCTTTTTCCCCTTGAAACTTTGAGGTAAGAAATGCGGAGTCTAAATATTGTAAGACCACCTCTGCTGCCTAAATCCCTGCTATGTACCCTAGTGCTATAGGTAAAAAGGGGCACAAGTTTAAGCTTGCTTGAATGTGTCATAGGAACACTGCAGGCATGCTAGAGATGTACAAGCATGACAAGAACAAAATCAAGCTTAAGCTTCACTTCTGTAAACAGAAATGTCTTGAGAAGATCAAGCTGCACTGTCCCAGTACCCAGCTGTTTCTTTACAGTCAGAAATGCAAAGCATGGGACAAACTCCTAATCAAACAAACAAAAAAATCACCTTAAGCTGTTAATGAATTCCCTCTTCACTGTATAGATTTGTTTCAAAAAAAAAAAAAAAAAAAAAACCAGCAACACTAACACACTACATTCATTGGTGTTCATATTATAAAGGTTTGTGATAAACAAATATTTCCTGAGCCTACAAAAAATTTTAAATGGGAAGGCTTGAAGGCTTTTATATATGTTGATGACTCAAGAGCAAAAGCTAGCAGAGTCAGGCTGAAACTGAATGCTAATGTTCTCTGGAAAGAAACATTGAAGATTTACCTGAACTCTCCATGCAATTCGGTGGTGGCTTTGGCAACTACACAAGGAATGCAACACAAAGTGGAGTTAAGTGAGAAATGCAGATCATGTGTTGCTTGTCAAACTACCACTGGAAAATGAGATTTCATGCAAACCTAAATTCAATTTGGTAATATGTGTTCTGTCTTCAACAAGGTAAGAAATGAAAGTAAAAGTGGAGAAAGGAAAGGCAGAATTCTTCCATTTTCCTGGAGCAGACAAGAGCTGCAGAGATAGGAATCCTTAACTTAGATGTGAAAAAGTGAATTTCAAAGCTGGGTCTCAATCAAATCAATCAGGAAAATATATTTCAAGAAACAGATCCAAAATTCATGAGGCAGACACCTGTCCCAAAATGATTAATTAAGATTTAATATGACAAACAATCACATTTCAACCAACCCAGCCTGTTTACACTTCATGAGAATGATTACATTTCCCATCACATAAAAAGATATATACAAAAACAGTAAAATGAAAGATTTTGAATTTAGAGAATTCAAATTTCAGTGGAACTGTACTTTCCTGGAGAACTTTCAACTTCCACCTGTATATGGAATAGTAATGTTTTAAATAAAACATGGGAAAAGATAAAAATTTAATAGCAAACAAATCAGAATTTAATAAATACTCAAAATCTCCCTTGTGCACTTGCAACACTTTAATGAAACTTGAGCACCCAGAGATGTAGAAGTAAACATATATAGAATAATATGAAGGATTAAAGTTTCCTATTGACTCCCTAGTGCATGTAAGATCAGGTTTTAAATGTGTCTCAAATAACATGAACACGCAGTAGGGCTACTAATCTGCCTGGGATGTTGGACTGCAGTCTTAAATGACAGCTTGTGCTGAGTTGCCAGAGCCCTTAAAGCTGTGCCCCAGCAATCTATGTCAAGGCAGTTAAGTTTGCCTTTCCCTGTATATGTCATTTTACTATGGAGTTCAAAGAAATAAACTTTACTTAAGGAAGCAAAAAAGAAATACAACTTTAAAAGTAAACAAAGACATAATTTAGAATTAATGTAGCTATTCTTAAAGGTGGCTTGTTACAGGACTTAATATTCACTGTCACTTAAGAAATTACCATTAATTCAAAAAAATCATGTAGCTCTGAATTTTAAAGAGCAAGCAGAGTCAAAGGGTTATGTTGATTCCCAAGATGTCTATGACAGAGAAGATGCAGAAATTTAACAGCTGCAAAAAAACATGTAAAATCAAAGAGGGGAAAAAATTACATAGAATGTGACAAACATTCACCTTGGCAACCATCAAGTTCACAGACTACAGAGTCTTGAAAGCACATTGGGAGGGGGAGACGTCTGCATATATTTCTTTATCATTAAGATAATTTTAAGCTACTGTATGTAACATTCTTTTTATTTGAATTTTTATAAACAAGTAAATAAATTGGCTGAAGTTTTGATGCTTTTGCAAAAGCCTTCTGCTAAGTTCTCTCATGTCAAAGAAATGGGGGGAGTGGGGGGAGAAGAAACATAAGAAAGAACAGATTTAATGATCTCCACATAGCAGGCTGACTTTCCATTAGACTGAAAAAGCAGACAGCTAAAAAGAAGCTGATTGGCAAAGCAGAGAGCACTTGTCAAAATAAGAAGTAAACAAGGTTATAAGAGGCCACAGATGCCATTGGCAGTGGGAAGAGATGGGGAAAAACAGTAGGTTTCATTGAAATGAATTTAAAGATTGCCTCTTCCCATTACTTCATTTTTAATACTTTATACACTACAAAATCTAAAGGTAAAAATATGAACTTCAATCATCAACAGAAGGGCATGACAGACGAGCATGTGAGACAAAAGACATCTCAAGTTAAGAGAAACTCCCATCCTTATGAGACTTGTCCCTTTCAGCCAGTGCAGAAAATCAGAGACCTCTGAACTGTCAACCAGGAGGCAATACCAGGCACAGGGTTAAGGAGCTGCTGTACTGAGAGCTCAGGTCCCCAGCTGCCAACTGTCTCTAATGTGGGTGGGTGTGTGTGTGCTGCAGAATGCCAAGACACCTGATGATTTGCTACTTTGATTTTCACAAGACAGACCTGTAGGTCATTCTGTTACTGCTCACCTTTCCCATAAGAGCCGACTGGCTGGAGCACTCCCCTCAGGAGAAGGTGAATCCCTTGCCTGGAGGGATTAAAATCCATGTTCGACATAAACTTATTTTCTGTTGAAACTGGACTGGGGTCAGCCAGGAATGTAAAATCACTGTGGCTAGAAGAGCAAGGGAGGAGAATGACTTTTGCTCATTAGGAATTGGGAATTTCATCTGGAGAACTGGTGAAGCTCTGTTATCCACATAAGTATAGGGATAATGCCATAGAATCTACTGTACTACAGAATTTTTCAAGTAAGAATTCAGAAAATACAACTTCTATATATTCTTATTAATGCCCCCAAGAGGGGAACTTCTTCCAAATAATAGGCCCACAGGCATCCACCTGACTTTAAAGATTACCTTTTCTTTAACAGCAGGAAAGATATGTAAAATTAACCACCCATCAAACTAACAAAGGCACCACAACTGGAATTAGAAGGACAGACCTAGGAAAATTTTCAAAATATAAGCATCATTACATAATATAATGGGAAAAATAACAATAACAGAATTTTACATTTGAAGTACCCATTCCTTACACAGGTTTTCACAAGAGCAGGATTGAGCTCAACACACAATGCCCAGTCTCTACAACACTGCATAAGGTGTGCTAAGATGTGCAGAGCTATGAAAATTAATGTTAATAAGATGATCTCCTGCTTCTTTACCAGTATCTGTCAGGGAACAACCAGCACTGTCCAAAATGGTGGTCATGACAACCAATATACTTACCCTTGCCCAATTTGTAAGGCTTTGGAACTTAATGCTGTTGAGCTGATATAAAATGCCAAGACTGATGTGGCCATTTGTTCTGGTTGTCAACAAATCTTTTCAAATGCATCACTGCAGCTGACTCATGCTTCTCCTGGAGTTCATTCTATATTACATGCCTTCAAAAGGCCTAGCCACTGTAAAAAACAGCAGCACATATAAGAGCTCAGCAAAGGCTTCAGGAAGAATTGCAAGTGCCATGCATATAGGATGACCATTGTAGCACAGAAAAAAATAAAGGCTTGGTTCTTTGCCAGTTCTGAAAACAAGAGATTCATAAAAGTGCCATGTCTCATTGGAAGTCACAAGGCAGACTGGCCTTACCAAAACTTAGTCACTGGATGTTTACTGGGAAGTGAATACACTAGTGCTTCTTTGATATCTGCCTCTAAACTTTGCTGAATTAAAAAATTACTTCAAATATTTAGTACACGCAGATTCATACCTAATTAATCTCTGGCCATCCTAGTTAGGAAATAATGCGTCAGTGGTAATTCCTCTAATATATTTCAGAATTTTGATGTTTGGACCCACTTCTATTTGAGATTTAACGTGTTTTTTTCAAACTCATTTTAGTCCTTTGCTCAGAGAACAGTCATAAACATTGAATAATCACTGGGTCAAAAAGAATGCTTACCCAACCTAAGAAAATCCATCTTATACTGCTCTTGATAAGAAGTTAATCCAACACAAAATTTACAAGCTTTTATCCATGATTTCAGCTAGTATTGTGCTATCTCCTACCTAAGGGAAATCTTTTCTGTCAATATATAACCTAACAGTAAAAAACAGTAAATGTGAATAAAATAAATCACCAAGTAATTTTCAATGCCACATAAGCAACCAGATACGATTAATGTGATCCAGTACATGCCAATGACATGTAACAATTTCTTACTTGTATGGTCACCTTTTACTATAACAAGAACTTTTAGGGAATTTGGGAATGTCAGCATGTGCAGACAAAGTCAGAATATAGTAAGTGAAATGTCGATTCTTTAAATAGTAATACACATCCTAGAATGAAAGAGATAATTAATTAAATTTTTTTTCTTCCAGAAATCTCACCAATTAACACAAATATTGGATACTGTGGGGCCAATAGTCAACTCCAAGAAGCATGACAGTGACCAAGCTTGGCTGTCACTGCCTTAGATTTCTCTTTCCAATAAAGTCTTTCTACAAAAACACTCGTGTCCCCTCATCTGAGAGTTACTGGAAGACAGGTTAGCCTGAGCATGTCCAGCGTAACATACTGAGCTGATAGCAGCATCAGTTTTCAGTGCAGAAGACACTCACCTCAGGAAGAAATTAAGACTCAATCAGTCTCTTAATCCAGGACAGAGAGCACAGAAGCATTTGATGGCACTTTTCCAGCCACACTCTGGTTTTGAAATCACTACCCAAATTCTCTCAATAACTCCTTTAATTACAGATTGCTGGCAGACATTGCAACAGAGGCAATGACTTGGATGGGGGACAGACTTCACATCTGGTCTCCCATGAACCATGAGGGCTAATCCCAGATGTATCAAACCTCTGCAAATCTGGAAATCTTTCTGTTTTCTGAGCTTAATAGAGCTTAAGGTAACAGACATGAAATGTTGCCATCTACATATAAATGGAAAATGATATATTTCAGTTTGTCAAAATATATTAGTAGATAAAGTTTTTTTGCTCCTTCTCATGTCTGGTGTGATTTATTAAAATTGTAAGGGAGACTGACAGAAGTGCAAGATAAAGGTACAACCATGTGTCCAGAAAAACCTTTTACAAGTTTTCTGTGGCAGCTAATTATAGGAAAAGCATTATAAAATTATAGTATGGAAAATAAAAAGGGTTTGGTGGTATCTTCCCATGGAGATCCGTATAATTCCCAAGGTCTCAGAAGTATTACGCAATTTTGATAATTTTGTACTTTTGCAGCATGAAAATTTCTTGCAGTGTTTCTCAAGTACTGCCCTGGTATATCTAGAACACTGCTTACCACCCCACAACTCAAGCCCTCTCTCAATAGTAGCAGCTCCACAGGTTTCTAAAACTTTGAGGTTAGTCAGCTGCAGCACAATTATTTTACCACTACTGGCAATCTGTTACTCTAGATTACTGCCTTTTGCAACTCAGACAAAAGAGAGTTGTTTAATAATTACTGAAGTAGACTGTGATCCTCAGGGCCTTCTCCACCTTTTTAACTTTTCAAAGTTAGTCTCACTTAAGCAGTCTGAAAAACAAGCACAATTGTAAATTTCTGGAGGACTGAGATCTTCAAATGCCACTTCCTCTCAGTAGGAAATGTCACCCTACATAACACAGTGTAATACAGCAGTCTCTTAGTCAGAATCAGGTCTCTGGAAACTACCACAGGGAAAATATAGTCATCCAGGAGGCAATGAAGCAGATAGCTTCACTAAAGTTTAATGGTAATATGTTCTAAATTCCACTTATTTTACAACAGAAAAAGATAGGCCTAGCAAATGCTTTATCAGAGAGTGAGACGGTGCAGTATGTTCTGTGAAGGAGAACTGACACCACAAGTGGCTCCAAGCATCAGCACTTCATTGCTCTCCCATCCAACCTTTTATACCATTCATCCTACATGTATTCCACCTGTGTGTCCTCTCTCCCCCTCTGGGATTGGTCAGCACACCTCACACTCCGTGTTCCACAGCCTTCAACACTGCTTACCTGTCCTACACAGCTGTAGCCCATTAGGGATGCGGGTCAGCTCAGCCCCATTCCCAATCCCCACAAACTGTGTGCCTACAATTCTGTACCAATCAAGACATTTCTAGGTGCCACAGTGCTCAGTTTTATACCCAGGGTAGAGCTATACCCACCATTAAGTACATTGAAGACATTGTGCTGCATTATAGAACACCAAACTACTGCAGGGAGTGACTTTTGCTTGCCCCAGGTGGCAACCAAGCCACTCTTTTTCAACAGGACAGAGGGAGGAAAACATGACAAAAAGCTCATGGAGCAAGGTAAGAACAGGGAGAGATTACTCAGCAATTACCATCATGGGCAAAAACAGACTTGACTTAGAGAAATTGATTTCATTTGTTGCGACCAAATAAGAGTAAGGCAATGAAAAATAAGAACAAATCTAAGAACACCTTCAGTCCCCATTCTTCCACTTCCTTCATTCTCCGAGCAGTAATAGAGGTTGTGGTTAGTTCATAACACTTTGTTCCTAGAGCACACGGCTCCTCATGCTCCTCCCCTGCTCCCCTGTGAGGTCCCTCCCACGGAATTCAGTCTTCCACAGCCAGCTCCAGTGTGGGTCCTTCATGGGGTCCCAAGTCCTGCTGGCAAACCTGCTCCAGTGTGGGCTCCTCACTCAATGGGGACACAGTTCCTGGCAGGACCCTGCTCTAGTGCAGGCTCTCTTTCAGGGTTCACACACCTGCTCCAGTGTGGGGTCCCCCATGGGCTGCAGGTGGATCTCTGCTCCCCCATGGGCTGCAGGGGCACAGCTGCCTCACCACAAGCTCCACTGCAGGCTGCAGGGGAATCTCAGCTCTGGTGCCGGGGAGCACCTCCTCCCCTTCCTTCTTCCATGACCATGTTGTCTGCAGAGCTGTTTCTCTCACATATTCTCACTCTTTTCTCCCAGCAGCTGTTGAACAGCCTTTTTTAATCCTTTCTTAAATACATTACCACAGGCACTTCCAGGATCGCTGATGGGCTCAGCCTTTGCCAGTGGAGGGTCTGTCTTGCAGCCAGCTGGGCCTCTCTGACATGAAGGCAGCTTCTGGTCTCCCCTGCAACCTCCCTGGAACAAAATCTTGACCTGGTCTATTGTTGTCAAACCCATTCTCTTCTACCAAAACGCCCAAGCCTTAGCACATGTGTCTGTGTCACTTGTTTGAAGCATCTGTCGATTACATATTGATTTGTGATGGTTTAAGATGTTGGTATAACCTTTAATAAGCAGAATTCTTTAAAAGTTTAGGCAGCCAAAAGAATCACTTCATCCTCTTTGATTCTTTTTGCTCCTCAGATCTTGAAACAAAACAAAACAATCACAACAAAGACCAAAAAAAGGAAACTGAAAGGGTGAAATTAAAACTAATTTTTATTTCCTACTTACTTCAATGTCTTTAAACCTAAATGGCATGTTAAGATTCTGTGAGGTATAAAACCTAGTTCACTAAGATCTGAAGCAGCCTTTTTGATATCTTGTTTTATTTCTCTGATATTGACAAGGGTTGGCAATTGCTGAATTGAAGTAATATTTCATATGCCTCTGATTTTTTTTTTTAATTTATCATTTTTCATGGGTTTGCTGATACCCTGTCATGTCTTCAGTTAAGCTGAAAAATAAACCACTTACAAAATGTTGCTTAAGCAGAAGTTGGTACACAAAACACTGTTAGGAAATATAGCACAGTTTCTGTCTACTGTCCACTCACATTTCTCATGGAATAAACCAAACCTGTGCAAGTTTAGCTAATCCCTCTTGTCTCAGAAACAGAGAATTCCTTACATCAAGAAATACCAATTCTTTTGGATGTATTCCAGATTGATCACACTGTGCCCTAAACACAAAAATTCTCCCAGTCTAATATTTAGAAATATACTGCAGGTGACATCAATTTTAAGGCGTGCTGTGGCACATGTGAAGGTTACTGCAATAGATATAGATGGAGATTATAGTCCCCCAAATTGCCTTCCATTAGTAATACTTCTCTCCTAAAAACTATCATGTCTTCAGAGCACATAAGACAGAGCAAGAAAAATAGAGGGGATGCAGAGTTTATAGTAGAGGACAAAAGATGACACAATAGTTAGACACAAAAGCCTTTAGAGAAGTTTGAACAATTTATATAGTCTCATGCAGAGACCAAAACAAGTGTCTTTGTGTATCAGGATTTTTCTAGAGGCCATTCTCAGAGCTTTTTCTGTACAGGATCTCTGTAGAAACAAAAAAGACCTTTGTAAAAGGTCACCTGTATTTTTATATTTAGAGAAGATCCCTCCAAAATATAGTAATTTATACAGATACATGATTATTGTACCAGACAAATCAAGCAACATTGTCAGTATTTGTATGGTGAAACCAAAGAAAACTTCTGTAATTAATTCTCACTGACTTTTCAGAGCAATGGATTGTTAGCACTGTCATTTGACCAGCTGTCTAGTAGCCTTGGCATTAAGTTAAAATAAGAAAAACAAATTAGCACAACCAACAACAACACAAGGCAGCTTGCCTGGATCTGCGCAGTGAACTACAGTGCTTCTATTAATCTGCTTGAATGACATCATATTTGGGAGCAGGAGATGATCATGGGGCAGACTTTTTCATCTATTTTCTGTTCTGGAGAGGTGCCCTCCCTTTTTTCTAAAAGCATATTATTTTGTCAGTTTCAGGGATAATACTGAAATTTGACAAATCTCGTTCTAGTGAGCATGTTCTTCCGTTTGCTCAAAGCAAGAACATAAATTAGCAACTATGTGAAACATTAGCCTTATTCTGTACCACAGCCTCTTTGGTGCCCTGCATCTCATACCCTGTTGAGGCATAAGCTGCACCATGTGAGCAGAAAGAGAAACTTCACCAAACTCAGCAAATCTAATCCGGTCGTGTGACACTGTTTCATAATTACTCCAACAGCAAGGTGATTACCATACACTATAAGCAGGAAAAGTCATGTTCCTTGCCATTCTCATCATCTGCCAGGTACCACTTCCTTGTTAAGTATGTGTTTGACAATATTGGGTAACTTCAGTTCTAAACCAAAAGGACTTCATATCTCACAATCAGGACATACAGGGATTGTGTACAGCTGTCATACTTCTAGCTCTTATTGAAGTAAGGAATTTATTTTGCTTTGCCTCAGTTTTTCAAACACTAACTTGCCTTCTCTCTCCTGCCTAAAAGGGCTATCATTTATTTCTAGACCTCCATCTCCAAAGAGATTTTATTCTGAATTGTATAACTACAGTAGTAGTATCTGTATGTGCCAAATCCATCTGCTACACCACATCAGCTAGAGTACTGTCTCTTGTACAGTAAAGTTTTACCTCTTGGTAAATTAACTGATGAAGGTGAGGAGAAATTGCTGCATTCTTAAGTGATAGCCCAGCTTAACTTTTAAGTGTTGGCCCTCAAGATTAATTTCATTTTCTGCCAAAGGCTAGCTGCAGAATATCTACTTAACATCTTGTTCTCCAAGTTCTTCATGAGCCTGGCTTGAAAACCATTCTCAACTGCTTTTAGAGGAAAAATCAAGCCAACAATTCACAATTGTTTTAATGCTGGAGCAAGAAAGAGTACTTCTCCTGTCAGTCAAAGACTGAAACAGCAGAGGAAAACACAATGAAAAAATGCATGCTCTACTCACTTAGATGAAAATCCCTAAAACAGAACTACTGAAAAGCTGAATGTCAATTCAGAAACTGTCTTCTTGTATTTCCCAAATAATGGAGAAAAGAATTAATATATTGAGAAAAAAAAACAAACTAGTTGTCTCCTCACGGCTGGTCCATTTCTACTACCTATATAGTTGTGGGTAGATTTTTGATTTCAGTTTATTTTATCATCCCAGTACAATTGTCATCACATTAGAAACACAAAGACGTTGCTTCTACACAGAGTCCACAGTGCAGCTTCTGCTTACAGGCTGCTCCTTGACACTCAGTTTTCTGGATTTTTTAACCACTCTGCAAAGGCTGGTCATACATCAGCACTGAGGAAGACCACAGCCTTTGCAGTTCAGTAACTGCCTATGTGAAAAGCACTGTCACATGCCTTTTTGATTTCTCTTAACTTCAAATATTTGCCAGTTTCTTTTCTTTACTGATCATCTAAGCTGAAACCTTTTTGAAAATTTCTCTGCCTATTCAGCCATTTAGTCTGCTTTTTGTAATGTTACCTCTCTTTAAGGTAGAATTTGAATGCAAAAATAAAAATAACCACCATATTTAGGTCTGCAAAATTAAGCTATCTGGCATTTTTGAGTACCCTTCTTCCCATTGCAGGTATGAGTCTTCTTTCAGCCATCCCAGGATAGACTTAACTATTTCCTTCAAACAAAGACTTCTCCTTTAGTTTTGATAAAACTAATTTGAACAGGTTTAAATATTTGAAGCACTTTAAAGTGAGAGCTGTAACCTGTGCAAAACTTTGTCCTGCTAGGCTACATTTCCTGGATGTTTTGAATACTTACTTTGAATCCTGTCTTTTAAATCTAACTGTGTTTCACAGGGCTCACCACAGAAATTATTTACTCACAGGATCTTCTCAGATTTCACTTCAATTAAGCTAATTGTCAACAATTTAAATACCCTCTTTAATTGAAAGTTCAAAAGTTCTGTAAGAAAATAAATTCAAAATTTTAAAACTATCTAGTGACAAAAAAAACAAACACAAAAAACTCTAAATAGGTGAAGCAGAGATTCAAATGCAGTGCTTACAGAAATTACTCAAGTAAAATGTTATAGATGTGTTTATACCAACCCTGCTTCTCCTTTTTTTTACTACAAGAGTTTATTTCAAAGTGACATCTCACTCTCTCAGAGGCCTATTAATAGCCCATACTTCAGCCACCTCTAAGTTCATTTCTCCAGGGTACCCCTTGCTGTGCTCACCTCTATCACTTCTTGCTGTCACAGTTCCCTGAATTTAATGAGCTCTTGCCAGTCTTGGAAGCGGCTTAGCTTAAGGAGAATCACATATGACTCAGGAACTGGGTTGGTGTTTCCTGTGTCTTTGTTTTTCCAGAGAGCTGTGTGACTCCTTTTTGTGCTGTTCTTGCCTTCACTTCACCCTCCCTTAAATACAGAAACATGGGCCTTGGAGATCTGCTGATTCCAAATCTGGATGTCATGGTCTCTGGGGTTATACACTGCAAAGCACATTGCATGTCAGTAGCCTACACAGCGTAATGAACGTGCTGCTTGGGAGGTGGCAGGAGAGATGCTGAGGACACTAAGTGACACAGAAAGATCAGTGATAGCTCAGGAGAAAGCAAGAGAAGTTGGTTAAAATGCAGATACCCTGTGAGCCTTGGAGGAATCATGATGGTGAATCTTTACTGCTGACCTGGAAGGGCCAGTGAATAAAGAAGTGGAAAAGAGAATGCAAAATTATTGAGGCTGCATCTAACTAGGCAAATCTAACAGGCAAAATGAAGAATATCACAATGATGTAACATTGTTTAATGGAAAACACTAACATAAGAATCCATGTTAAGATATATGCAGAATGTTCACAAAAATGTGAACTAATCATGCATAGAGATCACTTTTTGACTTCAAACATTCAGGTAAGATGCTGTCAGTAAATTTGATTTTATCCTGCAGTAAATAAATATTCACATATACAGGGTTGTAATAAGAAAATAATTTATTTTAATATGCTAAAAATTGCTTACAAACAACAATACTGCACTGAGGTATTTAATTTTTTGTTTAAAGGTTGCCATAATATAGAAATAAATGCAAGAAAAAAATCACATTGGACAACAGGTACAGGATCTAACTAGTAGCTGTATAAAGAGAATGGCTGGATGCTTATGGGCAGCCATTCTTACTAACCTCACCCCAAAGTGAAATTGGAAGACACAGACTGATGACTGGACAGAGGGATGCTGAACTTCAGCAGAGCTGAAATAAGGAGTCAAGACAGCAGCAGATTCAGATTTCTCATATCTAAGACACTGAGGTGTAGGTCCACAGCTTGTGTATCTATAGGCACAGTCTGCCCATCTATTATCAAAATATGGCTAAAAAATTATCCCACTGGAGACAACAGTTTGGATCATGGTCAAAAGAGGAACCTGGGTTTCTTAAAGGCGGATTAAAGACCCAGTGAGGAGCAAGCTTAATTCTACCTTAAGTATCCCAGACTGCTGTATGATTATTTCATACCATCGCTCTCTCCCTTTTCTTGTCTAAATTTGGAATTTAAGCCTAGTGCAAGAATGAAAGTTCCTTCCATTCCTAATTTTGTCTTATTTGAATATATACTTATTGTATCTTAAATTCATGAGTGATTTTTTTGCCCTATGGAAATTTAAACAACCATTCTTTTCCAGCCATTTGTGAGTCTGGGGGAAAAAACACCCAATGTTAAAAAATAATAAAATAAATTATTTTAATGAGTAATCATTGTTTCCAGTCACTTTCATTGTAAAGGTCTTTTTAGGTGTCTAGTTTTTGTTGCACTGCTGTGTAGAAAGTTCCCTCAAGGGCAGTCACCCACCTTTGAAGATACAGTGCCTAACTGTGCCTCTACACAGGGATGTAAATCAATCTCAACACAGCAATATCAGCTTTTGAGTTATGGGCTTGGCCCGCCTGGACTTAAAAGCCTGTTTATTTTCTGCAGTACAGGGAAGGGTACAAAAAGGAGAAAAGGAAAATTCCAAAACTTTTTATAATGTCTATTGGGGGACAGGTTTTTACAATGAATGCATATTCTAGGCCCAGTTAACACTGGTGCTTGCTTTTGCTTGAAAATATTCTGATTTTTAGCACTATTTGAATTATATTTATGTAGTAGAAAGCTTACCATAAGTTTTAGGTTGTCTGATCACCTATTCCTTATTTTATGCTGAATAGTCTCTGCTAATGAAATTTTTTAAAGTGTGATGAATGCAACTCTTGCACTACTTATTTTAAAAAAGGATTATAAAGCAAAACACATGAAAGATGGAAAATGGCCATGATGTTATCAACTATTAAATGTTTGCATAATCAAAAATCACTCTTTAGTTTCTGTGAAACATTTCGATACATTGATGAAAAGCCCCCAACCATATTAATTTTCTTTTCATGGCAGTATGCAATGAATTCCCAAGAGGTCATAAAATAAATGACTAAACATAAAAGAAGCATCAAGTGCTATTTTATTAAGTAACTTCCATCTATCTTGTGCATTGGATAAACCTGAAATAAACTGTGAAAGCTGAGGAAATTCAAGACTGCCATAGCTGGAGCTAGTTAAAGGTCAGATTCTAAATAACAAAGTATCTTCACCTGTCTAACTTGAGTTTTCACAATTCCAACGAATGAGAAAATCTACAAGGCAAGAGAAGCATTTAATGTTAAAGCCTTAAAGACATTTGAAAATACAATGACCTGAAAAGAGATCCCAAAGCTATCCCTGGAAGCCTCCCATGGGGAGCAGAAGCTGTTCAACTCTTATTTACGTACCGCACCCTCCCATTTAAACTCCAGGGTTTGTGGGTGGGGGCTCAGGGTACCCTGAGAAAGAGACATGGGACTCCTGATTCTGGCATGAACAAATGGGGAAATTACAGACCTGAGGAGACCTGGGCATGTGGGACTGAGACAAGTTGCATAGCTGGCCAGCTGCACGTGCTTCAGGTGTTTGATCCCAGAATCCCATGAGCCTGTCAAAGAACAGGAAACATTCCTGACTGCATCTTGACTTAATCCCATGCAGAGTTCTGCAACCCATTCCAGTCTTTAAGAGATCAGCAGTTTGTGAAGTTAGTTTGTTAATTATATCCTGAAAAAACTACCAATCCTCTTTAATCTTATTGCATATGCACCTTGGGATCATTGTACAAATACCCTCAAATTCATTTCCTAAATTCTGAGCACTTAATTTTGGTGAACTTTTATAGTGACTTTAACAATCTTTCGTGGTTTTAAGTGTATTTGTGTGCTCCTGGTTTTCTTTTAAAAAATAGGAAGGATAAACCAACAAAGAAAAAAAAAGAAAAAAGAAAACAAACTCAACCAGAAACCAAATAACCAAATCAAAAACTCCCACCAAATCCACAACATAACAAATAAAAACAAAACAAATTAAAAAAAAAGAAGGAAAAAACCCTCAAAAATACTACGTAGTCCACAAACTGGACAATTAGGCGGAGAAAAACTTAATGAGGTTCAACAAGGGCAAGTGCAGGGCGGTGCACTGGGAGAGGAATGACCCCAAGTTCCAGCACAGGTTGGGGGCTGATGTGATAGGGAGCAGCTCTGCTGACAGGGACCTGGGAGTCTTGGTGGATCACAAGTTGACAGTGCTCCAGCACTGTGCCTTTGCAGCCAGGAGGGCAAACAGAATCCTGGGGTGCATTGGGAAAAGTGTCGCCAGCAGGTTGAAGGAGGTGATCCTGCTCCTCTACTCAGCCCCAGTGAGGCCACACCTGGAGTGCTGTGTCCAGTTCTGGGCTCCTCAGTACAGGAAAGAGCTACTGGAGAGGGTCGTACAGAGGCCACAAAGATTATTTGGGGACTGGAGCATGTCTCTTATGAGGAAAGCCTTGTGGGAGCAGGGCTTGTTTAGCCTAGGGGAAGAAGACTGAGAGGGGATCTCATCAATGCATATTTATATCTCAGAGGCAGGTGCCAAGAGGATGGTGCCAGACTTTTTCAGTGTTTCCCAGTGAGAAGATGAGCAGCAATGGCCATAAACTAAAACACAAGAAGTTTCAACATGAGGAAGGAGTTCATTAGCACTCCCCCAGGACTAGGACATCCCCCTAAAAAGCATGGTACATGTTATAGAAGAATCCAGCCCATTCTCTATGGCTTTGCAAGAGAAGTCCATGCCAACCTGGCCCACTCCTTCATTCTTCCTTCCCACTTTGGATTCTTTCCTGTCTTTTCCTTGACATCAGGTCTCAGGTCCCATCTTTTATCTCCTTCGAGTTGCTCCTCTTTCAGTTGAGCAGGATGCATGCCTCAAAAAGGTCCATCTGGGCAAGAAACAGTTAAAACCTCATTTTCTGGGACTTCTGCCAGTGGCTCCTGCTGATTATCAGCTTTTCCAATAAAGTGTCCTTGAGCTGCCGAGCTTGACTCGGAGCTCGAGTACAGTAGCAGGAGTCTAAGATTCTCAGCTCCATGCCCGGAAACAAGAGGCAGGGGGGGAAATTCTTCTCCTCTGCCAGGCTGGGGCCAGCCTGTCTCACCATTCCCCCCCACACCCTGTCAGGACAGAGGGGCTCTCTCCCAGCCCGGCCTGGCCCGACCCAATTCCCCCACAGGACATGGCAGGGGGGGAAACCGGGCCAGGGCAAGCTCTTCCTTTCCATCCTCCCCACCACCTGCCAGGACAGCTCCCTCAGGAGTGGCTCCTGGCACGGCCTGGCCCAGCCTCCCCATCCCATAGGAATCCGTGGCCATGGCGGGGGGGTGGAAGCTGTGCTGAGGTTACAGCACATCTATACCTGTTCAAGGCCAGAAGGAAAAGAGGGTGATTCCCAGCCAGTCCTTTGCCAAATGTATATCCTACTGAGACACATTTCACTTTGATTGGCTCATTTCCCTGTCTGTCTTTAAATCTGGCCCACAATTGGTGTTGCACTGGGCTCATGAGAAACTCACAGGCATACCTCACTTCCAGAGGTGGCTATTTGCCTGCCCTACAAAATGTCAATCAATCTCAAACCAGCACAATCCTCAAACAAATCAGCGAGTTACATGAGCAGCAACCTTTCAAAAAAAATGAGAGGTGAAAGAGTGAGGGTTAGGCAGCCAGAATGTGTAGCTGGACACTTTGCTGCTGCCAAGGCTGTTAGGAGATTTGCACTCTGTGTGCCAGAGTTCAGTATTTTTTCAGAAGAGGGTGTCTCCAGCAGCAGAGCTTTATGCTCTGCCTTGCTGGGGTATTATTTGTTCACCAGAGGCACACAGCACTGAGTGCCAGCCATCAGCTCCCGAGGAACCGCAGTTTTCTTTGGACTTCTTCCAGTCACATCACAAACCCAGCTATTCTTCACTTACAGTACATGCTGAGATTGCAGATTATGGCTGAATCATTAGTGTACAAGCAATTTTATCAGCTTGAAATTCCGTAAGCCTGGATAAAGATCCAGACGGACATCTGGATAAAGCTAATTGTAGAATCCCCTTCATAACATGCATTTTCAGAAAATTCTGAGGAGATTGCTATTTGTACCCCTACTATCTTAGTTTACATGGCTCGACATCTGAAGCTACAGTAATAGCTTCTTTACTCAAAGAGAAATTATTATAGTTTTCCCTGGTGTTCTTCTACCCACCACTCTTCAAATCCCAGACTGCAATTCCAGCTTTCCTGAACAAAAATATGTTGCTGGAAAGGTTGGAAGGGCTTATATTTTTTTAATAGAATTAAGTTATTCAAAATAGAGTCTAATAATTACTTTCAAAACCACATAAAAAGAGCCTATTTTCTTTTTAACCATAAAGGCAAGCTTATTGGTGCAGCTCAAAATGTGATTGAAAAGTACTTTGTTATTGAATTTCAACAACAGGTACTTAACTGTATTTGGTTTCTCTTGCATTAGTTCCTTGTCGTGTCTAGGCAAATCAAAATGCCTTTTCACACACCAAAGTTCCATTCTCACTGGTATATTAAACTTGTACAAGTTGCTACAATCTGGTAGTGATTTCAGCTGAAGACAGAATCTGGGAATCTCTGAGAAACAGCAGCTCTGGCAACTGTTGGATTTAATGTGATAACTCCCAAAACCTTTCAGTGTAAAGTCAGTAATATGGCATGAACTATATTTGGTATGGAACAGTATTTTAACTGGAGCACACCAGTGGTGTCCAGCCATGGTCCTGGCTAGGCTGGAGCTGGGGTAGAGCCAAAGGTGGGACATGACCTGCTGAAGAACTGGAGTAGCCAAAGATCCTTCCAGCTTAACGTCTGAATTGCAGGTGAATTTATGAGCTAAGCAAAGAAGTGAGAAAATGAGTCACACTGAAGAACAAGGTAGGAGCATGATCAGAGCCACAATCAATACTGTGAAATTAAGGAACCTAGGGACATTTTGAGACCTAGGAAAGAAGGGCATCCTGGAAGAAACAGGACTAGGAATGAAAAAATAGGCTTGTACAGAGAGTAAAATTTCTCAGAAGAAATTGTCAAAACTCAGAAACCAAACTCTGAAAGTCTATCCAGGCAGACAGCCCTTTGCCCTTGTGTCATCAAGGCCATTTAATACTTGAAGCGCATTTTTGACAACAAACATATTGCTTTATGCTCCTTTATTTACACACCACTTAGTTGGTTGTATGCACTGATCACCTGGGGGTAGCTGTTAACCTAGTGACTTTGCTAAAGCTGATAAAAATATAATTAGATGCGCTGTAGCATTCTAGCACCCAAGCAACATAAATTAGAAACTCATTACTCAGTATCTTGCTTAATATGCTTACACTCAATTTTAGCATGCAGAATTTTTCAGTATCAGACTCAGAGAGAAATTAACAGCTGAGGAAGCCTCTACACCAGTGAGACCAGGAGTTAGAGAATAACTACAGCCCATGGAGAGTGACAGATACCCCTACATCAGACCTCTTGTATCTAAATAGCTTCAGGAAATATCTGTCCCTGTGGCTGCAATCCTAATTAAAGTACTGAGAGTATAAATAGACATTAAAGGAATCTGAGCTTCGAACTGTTCACAGGAGTAGTGACAAATGTGAACAGGTTTGAGGAGGCGTCTTCTCTTACATTGGCCAACACTGTCTGGTGATTGCTTGAGAAGATTTTTACTGCCTGTGTCCAGAATACAGCTCCGGTTCAATTTTTATAGTTTAGATGGCAAGGGTTCTATCAAGAGGTTTCTTTCTAATATACATAGCAAATTTTCCTGTCAATTAAAACTTCTTCTACCTCTTAATAAAGGTAATGATGTTTTAATTTGATTTTTTGACAAACACCGATATAAAATAAAAATTATTATTTATAGACTGCAGATACTTGTTTTGTAAGTACCCAGCTATACTTTAGTGTCTTGAACAGTTTTAATACTCATCATGTCAGAATGTGTGAGAAAATTGGAATTCTCTGCCTCTCTAATGCTTGTAGGAGATGATGCAGATTTTTCTTGTGTTTCTTTTATTTGCATCCCAAGACCTTTTGAGGTCTTTATCCCAAAGGTGCTTATTTCCATTTTTCTTATATTAGTCTCAGATGTTTTCATGATTAGTGTCTTGCTTGAACACTGATTAATGAAAAATGTAGATCTTCTAAAGTAATAAACCAGTACAAATGATAAATCATGTTGTTTTCAGAATATCAAACAGATACTATACAGCAGCTGGTATTAAACTTGCAGGAGTAATCCACTGATGTGCTTAGTGCTTAAACTTTTGCTAAATGTATTTGGAATGTTAAAAAATAAACATTTAGTTGGAACTACTGAGATAGCTATACCTTTCTACAAAAATTGAAGTGATAGATAGTGCAATTTCAAAGTAAAAAATGGTATAGAACAGCGATGAAAACAACAGTTTTTCTCCTTGAAAACAACAGTTTTTCTCCATGAGTTTGTTCCATCTTGAGCCCCCAATAATGCTTTTTAAATCAAAGAATCATAGAAATATTTGGGTTGGAAGGGATCTTCAAAGATAATCTGCAACCACCTCCCTGTCACAGGCAGATCTGTCTTCAACTACTTTATGTTTCTCAGAGCCCAGTCCAGCCTGGCCTAGAACATTTCTATGGATAGGGTATCTATCCTCTCTGTGGCCAACCTGTGCCAGTGTTTCACCACCATCATTGTAAAAAAAAAAAAAATCTTTCTAGTATCTTGCTTGTATATACTCTATTTTAAAACTATTATTACTTGTCCTGCTGCAATAAGACACATAAAATATTTGTCCCCATCTATTTTTAAGCTCTGTTTAAATACTGAAAGACCACAATACGGTGGCCCCAAAACCTTTTATTCTCCAGACTGAATAATCCCAACTGTCAGCCCGTTTTTATTGGAGAGGTGCTCCAGCCCTCTGATCACATTTCTGGCCCCCTCTGGAACCCCTCCAACAGGTCCATGTCCTTCCTGTGCTGGGGACTCCAAAGCTGCACTCTAGGTGGGCTCTGCACTCACAGAGCAGTGTAGAGGGGGAGAATTATCTCCCTCAACTTACTGTCCATGTTTCTTTTGATGCAGCCCAGGATATGTTTGGTTTTCTGGGCAGTGAGCACACATTGCCAGCTCACACCCAGTTTTTCATCCACCAGCATGCTCAAGTCCTTCTCACAGAGTCACAGAATATTCTGAGTTGGAAGCAACCCACTAGGACAATCAAAGCCCAGCTCCAGAACTCATATTTTCTCATTCCTCTGACAAGCAGTAGCTATTTGGGATTTTAGCTCTCCGCTTTGGATTGTGGCTGCATCCATCCCTGCTTTTGCTGAATTCCTTTGCTCTACTCTGATCTCAGGACAGTAAGCACATTCAGTGTTACCAGATGAGCACTTCTAATTGGAAAAATCTTTCCACATCATTATGTATGTGCATCCACAATGGGACTTTATCCCATTGTACAAACCATCTTGGAAAGCAGCAACATATGCACAAAAAATTGCAGAGCAAATCTGAAGACTTAATTTCCAAGAGTCTTTCTGTCTAACTCTTTGCAGCATTCAACCAACCAATATCAGCAGATATTTCTTCCACTGCTGAGCTGTAAAACCTGCCTAGTACTGCCTACCCTGTAGGTCAAAAACAGGACTGGAATGGATCCAAAGGAACTGTGCAATTTCTAGGGAAAATGCAATCACATATCTGAAGAGAAGTTATTAACTGATGTCCAGAAATACCTGCTATCAGTTTCAGTGTTTCAACAGAAAGAAAAAAAAAAAAAAAGTGCTTTTGTCAGGATTTTGTGCTTGTTATTTTTGTGGGCTTAAAACAGTTTTATTAGGATGTTTCATTTTGAGATGTTTCCTCACTAGGATGAGACTTTTGAAGTATTGCACTGAGATATTGATCAGAATCTTATTACCTTTCCATGTTATTTTCATCATCTGGGGGAGAAATTGTTCTGAAAGCAAAGATAAAATGAACTTGGTCCAGTGATGAGCTCTGTGTGCTCTCCACTGAAATGGAAGCAATCCCAGAATGGCTCCCAACATGGTACTGGTACCAGCATCACACTGGTACCATGTTAGGTGCCTGTGGTTTCATTGGGCAGCAGGACCTACCTTCACTACAAATTAATATAGATATAAAATTGTTAAAATAGAAAAAGTTATTAATAAAAAAAGAAGAGAGCCATGTGAAACTCATGAGGTTCCACAAGGCCAAGTTCAAGGTGCTGTATCTGTACTGGGGCAATCCCCAGTGTCAATACAGGCTGGAGGATGAATACCACAAGGAGGAGTCAAAAGGACTCTTTGAAATTAATTCTTCAGATTTGCTCTGTAACTTTTCATGCACATATTGTCAGTCTCCAAGACTGTTTGTACAACAGAACAAGATCCAGCAAATGTGCAGAAATTATGATTGGCAAAGATTTTCCAATTAGAAGTACTCACCTAGTACCTGGTAAAATGTGCTGTTCAGGAAGAGTGGTAGAATGAGTGACATATCTATAAGGAAGTTGAATGAATATGAAACTTCAGGAGAAAAAAAAAAAAAAAGCATAAATTTTTTTTAGAAAAGCATTAGATAAAAGAAAGATTAATGAGAAATAGAAGCAAAACTGCTTTCTCTCTTGGAAAGTTCCTTCCACTCTATACTCAGACTTAAGGACATCACTGCATGAGTGCAGATACAAAACTTTCCTAGCCTTCTAAAATTCCTTGTTAACACAGCAAAGAGTATTAAATAAAACTGATAGTCTGAGAAATGTTCTTTATGTAATTGTCAACCATTGTAACTAGCAGGACATATGATGGTATATTACTATTCAAACTCAGGATGATCAGAGGAAAACCACAAGGCCAGGAGTAACTTGTGATTGACTGATAAAGCTTTAAGGGGTTTGCACATGGCATTTGCCTTCTAACTACAAACAGAAGCACATTTATAGACATATGGGTCACAGACAATTCACACATATACACAAAGGGGCAGGGTATATTTGGTAAATAAACTCTTGTCATCCAGCCATAGAAGTGATAAAGATGAGATCTGTAAGTTTGGACTTCATTATTCCAGGCTAGAAGGAAAGAGATAAGATGTTAATGAAACAGGAGGGTTTCCTGTTTTCCTGGTTGACAGGCATCAGTATCAAATGTCATTGTATGAATCTATTTTTACTGATCTAATATCTTTTTAATTACACCTGCAAAAATTTCATGGTCTGTTAGTTATATGTCTTTCAATCTTCCAAAATCTGAATATGGGTCAAAATGCAGCATTGGGAATGTGAGAAAAATGTGACAGAAATAAATATAAAAATCTTATCTTAGTAGCCTGAAGATCACTTTCTGTGATTTTGAGATGTTTCCACCTTTTCTGTTCATGCTGAAGAACAGGAGACAAACTTGTGGTGAAGGTAGAAGCTGACAGTTCAAAAGTTCCCTCTTTGCATTCTGGGGGCTCCCTGGGAGACAATCTGAACACTGCCCTTCAGTGTGGCAGATAAAGGATTCACAGCTTCAAGGCCAAAGTCTTTTAAATGGAGTTGTATTTGACTGGACATAAAGGAGGCCAAAAACCCCTTAGTTACTATGGTTTCTGCAAAACTGTCCTGCTTGGATTGGTTCCTATTGACTGGAGGAAAAGAATATCTGCTGCAAATCCAGGCAACAGAGTCTGGCATGAGCTTTGAAGTAGGGCTGATGACATGTCCTATCGCTTTATGGAGGAAAGGAGGGGGAGGAATTATTTTCATTTTTCAGCTCCTCCAATTTTACAGTGTCTGGTTGAGTAGGATGAAGAGGAAAGAAAAGAGAAGGAAAAGGTAAAAAAAATAAGATAACTGACAGACCTTTTAGTGCTCTTTGATGGTGATAAAGGAGAGCACAGGTCTGAGAATAAGACTTTATGACCTAGGTAAGTTAATGAACATAGGGAGAAGGCCTATGCAAACCTCTTTGTTTCTCTCTAAGCAGGCTGCCAGCTAAAATAATAAATAACAAAAGGTTCAAACCAGAATGTTCCAGGGAGTATTGCATTTCACTCCCATCTTCTTACAGGGCCTCCTAAACCTTTCAAGCAAGCACAAAATAATTTTCCCTTGCATTTTCAAATTCTGAACCACCAGAACAGCAAATACAGGCATTTAGTTAAAGATGGCACTCCCTACCCTTGGAACCATGCTTATTTCAGCTGCAAATGGCAGACAGAATTATGTGTTGATACATTAAGCTCTTTTCCTTGCCAAATTTGAGCTGTATCAGTTCTATGGAAGGAGCTCACAAACTGTTCACATCAGCTGTTCAGCACAGTCCTTTAAAAATTCTCCACTATGTCCTCCACATATATAGGTACAGATATAGATACACACACACACAGAGCACTTTCCTACCACCCACTCACCTGCATGCCAGAAATCTGTAGTGGCTTTAAAGAAGCTTTGCAGCAGCCTGAGACTGCTGCTTTGCCACAGCAGCCACTGAACTGACAGCACAAGAGATAGTGCATAAACACCAAAGCTTGTCAGTACCAGTATTTAGTGCAAAGCCTCAGTATCAAGGGTATGAGCCTGAGTTCCTGGAGCCTGTGCAGCTGTCAGCCTTCAAACATGAAAATGCAGATTTCAGTTTTAAGGCTTAAGCACCCAGCTAGGAAATGTTATTCCATTACATAATAAAATCTATATTTGCTATATTTGGAAGAGTCAATGATTGTGCTGCATGGAGTAAAATGATTTATATGTCACAATCAACACACACTCTAATGCAGATTTTACTTTTAAATCATAAGCACCCAAATGGAAGATTATATTATTCATATGCATATTTAAATGGCCTCTGTGCTCAGAAAGGTTGGTGGCACTGAGATGTGAATGAATGAGTTCTCTCTTGGAGATAAGGCATTTTTCTGTCCTCCTGAACACATTCTTTGATCACATATAAACTTATCAATAGATTGAGGTTTTTTGGGTTAATTCTGAACATTTTCTCATTGTCCTTTCTTTTTATCATCTTTTTATCATCATGTCCATATAGTTCCATCTCTTTCTGTTTCTTGAGTGCACTCTTAGTTAGGGTATTAAATTAATAAGGTTTAACTTTGATGATTTTTCTGAACAAATCAATTTCTGTTCCCAATTTCCTCCCATTGTTGCCTTCTAAAAAGCTTCAGCACTACGAGTAAATTTATTACCTCTCCAGTATACCCCTCTAGCATTTATACTATGAAATGTAGTGGCACTGACCAATGAGTAAGATCTATCTCCTTTCCTTTTCCTTCTAGTATTTTTTTCCTTTTTTTCTTTTTTTTTTTCCAGGAAAGGAAAATAGAACCAGTATGATATAGTATCTGTCTCCTGCAATGAGCGTTTGCATGGATAATACTTATGAATTCTAATGTGAGTTACACATTGTATGGAATGATGTCAATATTCAAATATATATCTGACACAGAGCCTGCTCAGAACACTGATCTCTGTTTAACTATTAAAGAGAAAATTGCCATATAGAAGGAAAACTACTTATTCTTAAAAACATTTTATAACAAATTTAAATATTTTTTGCTCAACAGATAAAATATCTAACTAATGTAGAACTTTTAACATAAGCACTAAATAAATTTACTTCTGTTTTAAATAATAATTCCACAGATGCTGGAATGTGTCTTTTGCTTGAATGGTATTTTCTGCTACCAACTGTACCTATGGTTCTTTACTTGGGGACATTTTGGGGTTAAATTGATGCTATGCTTCCTCATTTGAAAGATTTTACTTTAAGCACCATTTCTAGTATCAGCTGTCTCTATTTTGTTTATGCAAGCACTTTCTTAGGCAGAATAAAGCAAATAAGAAGGGGGAAAAAAGAAAGATATTGCTGTTCAAAGGAAGTAAACATTACAGAAAAGATTAAAAGAGACAAGGAGAGAAGTGAAAATGAGAAAGTTAAGCTCTTAGTAAAATCTGAAAGCTGGTCTGAATATAAAGTTAACAAAGATGCACAGCTTACAATACCAAAGTTATAAAATACGTTTAAATATTTTGAAGGGGGCTTAAATCCTTCTCTTTCAAGGATGACCCCATTTATAACAAAGAGGGGAACCTAGGCAGATGCTTGTCCAGAGTATGTACTTCTGCACTGCCTACTGATGGGATCCTTTCAAATTCCTCTGTGAGTAAGAGCAGTGAGAGACAGTATACAAGACTGGCTGGGCCACCAGCTGTCTTAGCACAATAAAAATATCTACTTCCTATGGCGTTGATCTGAAGCAACACAGAAGCAATGAAAATGAAGAATACAAAATATTCTTTCACAGGGAAGGGATCTAAATATTTCAAGGGTAATTGCTGAAGGGCAAAAATCAGAAAGAAAATATTTGTAGAAAATCTAGTTTCTAACTCCCACTGGGACATGTGACATGGGAAGTGATGTTTCTCTCAAAATGTCAGGATTATTGGCATTTTCCACAGAGTTCCCAATTCAAAAGAAGCTGTGACTTCACCCAAAGGCAAGACAGTACTCTTATGCACACCAGTACATGAAAAGAGCTGTACCATATTGCTCAACAGCCTACCTCAGCTCCCCAGTGGCACCAGCTGGTGCCTAAGGAAGAATACAGGAACATAATACAAATAAATAACTCCTCTTCAGAGCATTTCCTCCCTTATAGTGATTTATGACTTAGGAAATTTCTGAGCCAAAATGTTACCTTTGTGATTGTCCCCAGTGTGCATTTTCTCTCGTGAGTTTGTCTAATTGCTTTATGCACATCAACTGGAAAGTCGTTCCACAGTTACCTGGCATGAAGCTGTATTGCCTTTTGTTTGTCTGGGACCTAGCAACCTACAAGTTTTGCACAGTAAATAATAGTCAATACAGCATCTTCTTATTCTCTTTTGGGAGCAGGAACCACAAGACTTCACTCACCAGGTCCAGCTCTCCCGTTGCTTAAACAACCCCCCTTCCCAAAATGCTGTCTTCCAGACATACTGATTTGCCATGGTTTAGGAAGAGAAGTAGCTGAAGGAGAAGGTCATTTAAGACCTCAGAAGTTCTGACACAAATAGACATTAATTTTGAGAATTATATGGAGTGAATAATGACCCAATATACTGAGAACTAAATACAGCAAGTGTCTGTGAGGTCTGTTTTGAATTAGTGAAAATATTCTAGAGGGGAATGGAATACAGACAGAATTTTTTACAGCTTTTTTTTTTTTTTTTTGGAAGATTTTCTTTTTGTTTCTCCATAGAACATTCATTTTCAAGAGCATGGAGGGTGTTGTGTCATGTCATATCCCCACACATTAGCCATGTTCCCGCTTTAGGTCTCAGGTCTCTTCCTCTATGCTAACTAACTCCTTTCTCTTTTTATATTCCTCAGTTACAGCTCCTTGTTGCTCATTATCATCATCTGATCATCATCATAACCATTCTTACTCCAAGGTTAACTCATCCTCACTCCAACCTTGGGTGCTCAAAGATAATCAATGCTTTTTCCACTCTGAACTTTAGCTTGCTATCAATAAGAAAAATCAAAGTAATAGGTAGGTAGACCTCCATTCAGAATGAAGCTTGTAATTTAACAGTGATATGGGAAGAGTATCAAATGACAGCTAAGAGAATTTTCTAGCTGAAGATTTTGCAAATCACTGCAGGTAGTAAGCATTTAGATATTTATGAGTACTCTATTGACCCCACTGTCTCTTGTATTTTAGAAGATAAAAAAGCTATTGGAGAAGCAGAATATAAATGCAAGTTTTACAATTTGCATTTACTTAAGTAATAGAATTATTCTGAGTCCACTTTTAATTCTGTGTTTCTTTCACAACACAGAAAAACAACAACAGGAGAGATAATTCTGAAATACTGTGATGTCTTGAAAGGGAATCTGAGACATATTGAAAATAAAAGAAAATGAAGCCTGCTGCTGTTAGGTTCTTGAATAGCCTCCTGATGTAAAGATGTTAAACATCATTAGGAATATCTGGGCTTGGAGAAGGGAGGACTAAGAGGGCTCCTTCAACAGCCTAGCAGAGCATAAGCTCATTTAAAATAAAGAAATAGAGCAAGATTTGATAGCATATAAGGGAAGACAAATATCTTCAAAAACCTATAATTTGTTTAGCTTAACAACCTCTTTGAACCCATAATAAAAATGTCAAGGACTGTGGAGATTTCACAAAAACCTTTTTCCCAAAAGCCAGTGACAAATACCCACTCTAGCTCTGCACTCACTGACACACACCAGCTGTAAGTGCTTCTCTGCAATGCATTTACTAAGGGATGGACATTTGCCAAATGTAGTTCATTTCCCCTCTCCTACCCTTGAGGACTGTCATCTTTAGGCAGAGTTTTATTCTAAGCCATTGTCCTCTTTCATGTAACTATTTGCAGACGGAAGTCTCAGGAACAAATTCAATACAAATTGGGCAAGAAATCTTTCTCTCCTTCTGGACATCCTATCACAGTAGTGTGCATTTGTCACAGGAAAGATCTGCCAGAAGCAGGACTAGCTAGAGTCCATGAGACATGAGATTTGCTTCAGGACAAATCTAGCACTTGCTACCCAACTGCAACATAAATATATGGACAGATTTTTGCACCTTCCAAAATTATCTGAACCATTAGAGAGAGAAACTAATTTTTTTCTAGAATGATGTCAACATGACAGAGTTTGAGGTGAAAGTTAGGTAGATTGGAATTGAATAATTAAAGTCTCTTGTCTTCATAATAAAGTTTCAGTGCTGAAACTCAGAAAAACAAACACTGTTCAAACACTTCATGAACTCTGTCCGGCTGGTGCTGTGACCACTGCCCTGGGGAGCCTGTTCAGTGCCCAGCCACGCCCCTGGGTAAAGAACTCTTTTCTAATATCCAAACTAAACCTGGCACAGCATTTCCCTGTGCACATCTTGAAAACTTTCACTGTTACTTTCTGTGTTGTGTTCAAATGCAGAAGTGGAACTGAAAAACATATAGTCCCCAAATAATGTCTGAGGTAAACTGGAGCGAATATAACCACTGCAGTTACCATTTAGGAAGACAGAGTTTCTTTGTGTCTGTGGTTTCAAAGTTTGTAATAAGCCAGCATGGACTGCAAATCAGTGACCTCTACCAAGAACAGAGGATGCATTTCCCTCATTAGCTGGTAGTAAACATGGTAAACAAAATTTACACAGTGACATAAGTGTTTTTTTAAATATAACAAGCCAGTGTTAATGATCATATTCTAATCTGCTGTTTGTGAGCTAGCTATGGACCTACTTTAGAATATTTATAGTAATCAATTAGGACTTGTCTACAAGACAAAAGTATGGCAACAAAAAGGCATCAGGAAATAAAATAACTGAGATACCTCATATAATTACTTCACATTCAATAGCACACATTATCTTCATCCGAATAAAAAAGTGGCTTGTACTTCTGTTTGCCCTCTATGTCCATTTTTCATACCTTGATTTCCCTTCAACATAGGGATCACCAGTATAAAAAAAAAAGTAACAAAGGAATTTATTTTAAAATCATCAGGAAATGCTTTCTTTCTTGTCTCTAAGACTTCCCTGCATCAGAGGTTTTGACACTAACTACACTCATTTGATGCACACCAGGAATTTCACTGAAGAAAAATTCAGGTCGTTTTTGTTAAATCAGTATTGATTTACTGCAAATTCACATAGCAAAAACAGAATAAAGATTTCAGTAAAGGAGACCTGATGCACCAAAGTGGTACAAAAGAGCAGAGAATAAGTACTCCCCAGATAATCTTTCGTGTGAAAACCACTTAACTATGGCTTTTCCTGATAATTTTTGCTAAAATGGGACCTGTTTATTCTATCACCATGTGTGCAATGAAGCAGTGCTGGAGTTTCTTTACAGCACTGCCTCATCTTTAATGATAACAGTAATGCAGAGACTGGATCTACATGCTCTCTTTCTGATGATTTTTTTTTTAATTTTCCCTATCATATTCATATTAGTAGAACATGAATTATTTAACAGAGAAAGAAAATTTATTTTTAAGTCCTATATAATCAGTGAAAAACTAAAATCTGAAAAGTATGAATTACTCTGCTGGTTTGGCATTAATTGGCACTTCAGCAGGGAGAGAAGAGGGCATCCACTTCCTCTGTGACTTGGTGGGATCAGTCAGAGGCTGGTTTGGTTGTTGACAGCCTGGGAAAGCCATTGGAGGACTTGGTTCACCTTTGTGAATTCACGTTTCAAAGTGAGCAAACCCTGGAAACTGCCCTTTTCCAGCCTGAGAGCAGGTAACAGGGGCTGCGAGCCCGGCCTGCTCCTCTGCAGCCCTGGATGGGGACAGGGCCGGGCCCCCTGCCTGGGGAGCTGCTGGGCATGTCCTGGCAGGGAGGAGGGGTGGCCATGGGCAGTGATGCTGCAGCAGAGGCCCAGGGAGGCTGATGAGATCCTGGAGGAGGGGTGGCCACGGGCAGTGATGCTGCAGCTGAGGCCCAGGGAGGCTGATGAGATCCTGGCCGTCCTTTCCCACCCCTCCCAGAGCGGCCGCTGCCATTCTGGCCCGGGCTCCTGTTATCCTGGCCCTCAGCGTGGCCTGAGCCTCCTGAGATACAGGCACAGCTCCAGCACGGCCGCAGCCCTGCATTCCCTATGTGGGATCTTAACTCTTTCAGTTCTCAGATAAAACTTACAGACCTTCAGTCTTCCTTCGAGTGAGAGGAATAAAAACAGAGAGGAGATACCAAAGTCAGTGAAGCAGAAGTCAGGTCCCAGATGGAAGGAGAAAGAAGAGATGCTGTGAAAGGCTGAAAATCCTTTTGTAAGCTATGGGGATGGACTGCAAGACATTAAAGATCCCTTTAAACCATGGAGAAAAGACTTAGGGGGGTGGAGTATTCAACATTGTAGAACATGAGCAACAGCACTTGTCCTGACTAAACAGATGATTTCATAAGAGGTATGAACAGAGAGAGGAGAGCGATGAAGACCCCTTACCCCGAGGGGAAAAGAAGAAGAGAACCTCTGCTCCCACAGATTACTTTAAAGATAGATGAGGAGAACCTTTGCTTTTGAACAGCTCATCCTTAAATCCAGCTCATCCCCATGAGTCCAACATGGCCCAGAAGCAAAGCTGTGGGAAGGCTGTGGAGATGGGAGGAGTTTCACAATTGCAGATTCCCGGGCGGCTGCTATTCGTGAGAAGTGAAGCCACGAGAGAACTGTTTTTTCCTTTCATGTGGAGAAGTCCCTATAGTGTGATAAGGAGAGGCTCCTCTCCCTAGACTGAACTGAAAGGGACTATCCTTAAGTTGGTAACTGACTGGAGTGTTTCTGCACGTTGTTGAGAAAAGAGGTTGCCAGAGAAGGGAGAAGAGGTGGTCTGTAGGTTTTATTCTGAAACTTACTATTCTTTTAGGCTTGTTAATAAAGGTTTTCTTTATACCTTTTGAGTTTTAGACCTGCCTTGTTTCACCCCTAATCCTATCTCACAACAAAAATTAAGAAAATTAAATTGGCAAATCCAAACCACTACAATTACATATAGTTTACACCCAAATATTCCTATAGACTTTGAACTTCAATGCCCATCTTTAATCAGTCTGGATTAAGATCATTAAAACCCAAATCATCTGAAATAAGCTTTGTTCAAAAGCATAGTATCATTAATTTGTTTTTACTGCACTTACTATAGTGATCTGGCACAACCTTAAATGTATTTAAAATAAGCATTTCTTAACATTTAGAGTAGCTTGTTGATTGCTGATTCTGGTGTGTGACCTTTTTAGCTAATTCATCACAGCACTGAGAGCAACTACTTTCATATTTCATTTTTCTAGAAACTGAAATACAGTTTTGAAGACATATTATTGTTTTGTTTCCTTCTCAGAAACTACTCTGAAAGATTGTTACGATGTTAGTCTTTCACTCAATGAAGTAATTAGTCATAAATAGTCTATCGTTTATAAGTAATGTCATCACTGCTTTATATTATTATTGTTGTTATTATTATTATTAGAGAAGAAAGGCAATCCTAGGGGTAGTGAAATGAGAAATTCTGCAACATATTACTCTGAAACCATGCAATTCCCCGAGGCTAGAGAGAGAAAGAAAGACACAAGATAGGATAGAGAATATGCATTCCTCATGAAATGCAGGGCAAATTATGTGGGTGTGCCGTAGAGAAAGTGTCAATGCCTGTAGTAGCATACAGCAGGCTTTACAGGAACTTGGGAGAGTACCCAGCCAAACTTCCTTATGTGTTAGAAGTTAAAATTCTGTGAGTTCAGCCCACAGGTAGGTAAGATGAGTCAGGCTAAGCCTGTAGGAAACTGAGACCAAATGAAAGCATTCACTTCTGAAACTTTTTCAGCACAGTTTTATTGCTGGCATTTGCTTTTGATGACAGGCTGGAAATCACAAACAGCAGGGCCTCATTAGCATGCACACACTGTAATTTAAAAAAAAAATAAAGATGAAAAATACAGGGAACATCTCTTTTCTTCAGAGCAAGGACTTAACAGGGAAGCACTGCCGATTGAGATACTACTCAATGTACCAGCACTTCCTACTCTTTTTTGTACAATTGCCAAGTTAAACAACTTGGCAATTCTGTGAGGCCATATACCTGCTAATATAGCAAACTAAATTTGTCATTTGGGGTTCACACAATTATACCTGAGGAGTGAGGATTGTATACCAAGCCCTGCTAACAACTTCAGAAAGCTTATGTATTCTGTTAGCATAGCAAACAAAAGACAACCTAAAGGAGTAACATACTGTCATGCTCTTAATTGAATATGTATTTCTATTTCCTAGTTTCTATAGATAGTTTATAGCGCCTCTGCAATGGGATTTTGCATGCAGAATGCTTAGGAATTTTGTATCTAGCAGCAACTCCAGCAGCTGCCTGGTTCTGCTAACTCCTCCTCATGTGAATCATCACACTGAATCCAAGGAGACTGCTCTCATAAAGACTATTCTTATAATTGCGGGGTTTCACAATTTGTTGTAACTGTGTTTTAATCTATGCAGAAAATGTGTTACTCGGTGCCTTTTTTAACAGCCATGTGGATCCTCCATTGCCTTACTATTTATTTAAGTGTTGATTTATTCAGAACAGTACTCATCGTGACTCAGTATGGGTTTTTAGAAACTGGTAAGTTCTTTGAAATGGACACTTCATACATTTCATTGACATGAGGCATGTAGCCAGAATATGCTGGTGTGTGAGTTGAGTTTGGACACTGCAAAGGAATGTGTGAAACTTCAAATGATAAAAACATGAGTTCAGAAAAACTTTTTTTGCTATTAGGTCTGAAACCAGAGCAGTCAAGAGTACTCTTGTAGGTGGGAACTGTTTGGGTATTTTTAATGCAGTCTTAAATTACAAAAATCCTGGGAAATAAACAATGAACAAAGAGACAGAGAGAGTGCTCTTACACTTGAACTAAATGTGACTTGTCAGGATTATAATCATGCATGCACTGTGTTTGAGAACACAGTGTTAGGAGATATTTTCAAAATTCAAAATAAAAATACAATATCTGAAGGTCAGCCTGAATTTACAAAAGCTGGAAAAGACAAAGAAAATCTGCCAGTAGCTCACAGCATGTCAAGAGAAGGAAGAAGTAGCTTTATGCATGTCTCTCTTTTGAAGGCAATTCCATCTGCTTCTGTACTTTGAAAAGCCCTCTGGGTTCCCTTTCTGCCTATGACATGGCCAAAGTAACATTTCAACATGCAGGGAGAAATGCCCCTGAGTTATCTGGTTTCAAAGAAACTTTAGCTATTTCTGAGTTTTCATTAGTTCCTAATTTCCCCCTTTTCTTTCTGTAGCTCCACAGCAACTCAATAATGATCATTTCTAAGGCAAAATGCCTTCAACAGACTGCTGTGGTGGGGCTTGCTTTCACTATGCAGCACTTCATGAGGGGGTTTCCATGTGTTGGAAACGTGCTATGCACTTTGCAACCCTCCTTTTGAGCACAACTGATGGACAGTTAATCCCCAACCAAACAGGAGAAGAGGTAGCTTTAGCAAAGCAGTTTTAAAAGCCTTTCATTACAGCCAATAATTTCCAATTCCCTTTCAAAAGCAACTTTCTCTGAGCTTATGTATGCTAAATATCCCCAAGAGATTAGAAGATCAATGAAAGTCTTCTCTGTACATTCAAATACCGTTTCCTTGTCCTTCAGACCATTCTATCCATATTTGAATACAAAGCATGGCTAGAGATTAATTGCTGCATTCTATCAGCAAATAATCTTTAAATGCTTCTTGAGGAAGGTCTATTAGTATAGAGCAATTGTACATTCTGTTTTCCCAACAGTGTGCCATGGTGCGTTTCAGCACATCCCTTGGTCTAGGAACCCACAACAAGCAACTGCTTTTCCATAGTTTACCTGTGACATTTCTTCTGTTGAAAACACCTCTTTCAGAGCTATATTTCATTACAGCAATACTGCATGGTATAGCACATACACAGAAATCAATATATTAAAGTCCCTGCTTCATTATTTTGCTTATTTCCTGTCCTGATTGAGTGAGAAGGGCAAAGGGCAGGGAGCCTGACGGCATGCGATTATAGGCAGGCCCCGGCCAGCAGCAGTGAGGAAGCTGTTCAGAGGCTGCTGCTAAAGAATGAATATTTATGATTTCTTATCCTGTAACCTATTTCAAAGACTAAAACCTACAGCCCAATAATGCTCAGGGCTTGGTAAAACCCACAAAGCAGTAAAAATCATTTATTCTGTAAAGGGGGAGACGTCTGTGAAGGTAATTGCAGGGAGATTTTGACCATGTCTTTGAAACAGACTCTGACTTAACTCTAAATCTGAGGGCTAAACTGTATCTGCAGCTATCCCTGTAGTCATGAACCAGCAGATCTGGGTGGGTGTAGATAAGAATAAAATCTATCCCATTATGGGAAGTTTGGAAAGTAGATTCATTTCCTGGGAGAAAAACATAGAAAATCGCCTTTATGTTTCCATCAACACCTTATTTAATTTTAGTTAAGAATATTTTAATTTAGAATAAAATCATCTTTAAAATTGAATATACATTTATTTGAAGAATNNTTTTTTTTTTTTTTAAGTCACAAGACACATTACAAGGATGACTTCGTGGGAAAATGTTCTGTTCCACCCCTAGAGTCACATGTTATTGAAGTACAGCACAGGAAAATAGGTTCTGCATTTTTCCAAGCATCTCTAGTCTCATCTCTCAAGATCACCATCCAGAATTACATTCAAAGAGTTCTATACAGTAAAAAAAGCATGTGTCTCAGATGGGAATTTTGTGTCTAAAGGAGATGTACAAAATCATCATATATGAGGTGCGGTCTTCAAACAACTCTTTCCTGTACCTCTGAGGGGAGCCTATCATGACTGAGACACACTCTGGTTTTAGCAGAACTAGAGGTATGTCACTATGGGCACATCTGTGCAGCCAAGAGCCTTCTTCAGGCTGAGAAGCCAAAATCCAAATGTTGTTCCACCTGACTTCCCTCCATGGCTTACTCCACTCCAATTTTTGAAGGAATTGCAGGGAGGTATATGTAGATCATCATCTGAAACATCAAGATCCCTCCTTCAACTCTTAGGTCAGAACCACCTATGGCCTTTCCTGGACCACCTGCTTAGGTGTTTTACAGCATTTCTCTTTCCTATATACAAAAATTATGGGGTTGCTCCTTGTCCACTCAGTGGTAGCACTGCAACAGAGGTCACACAACTCACCTCTCTGTCTTTCTCTCTTTAAATTGTTAATCCACTTTAGGTCTCCTAGAGTCTTTGACATAAATCTTGCCCCTGGGGTCAGCTACTTTGTGCTTCTGGGTGCAATGAAAATGATGGATTGGAGTTGAATTCTTGAAATTTAACAGAGAAGACTTGGGGGATATGCCTTTTCTGGGCATCTATATATACTCTCAAGATGACACCACACATTTGAATCTTGGCAGCCTGGAGTTTTGCACCTTCCCTTGTGCCTGGAGTGTATCTTTCACCTGACCTTCATCCTGGAAAGAAGGAGGAATGCAGTGACTATCATATTTAAAACTCGTAACACATTGTTTTCTCCCCTTTTTCAAAGGAATCAGGTTTTACATCTGCAGTGTTTGCATGTCTGTGTGTGTGTGTGTACTGGGAGAGTGTGTGTGAATGTGTGTGTGCGCATGTAATTGACAATTGCGTCCAAAAACACAAATACAGAGCTACACAGGGGAAGAGAGCAACATGGCAATGTGGCTTATAAAACTATTTTAACCCATCCAAACTGAATTTGTGCATTTGCATCTGGCAGATGGGACATAATACCATAACCTATCCTCACAGCCTGTCTGGACACGCATAAGACACAAACGCTGGGTAAAACAAACAAACAAAACCCCAAACAGAATAAAAAAAAAACCCTCCAAAAACTAAACAGTCTATTTTCAGAAATAAAAACAGCTACCAGATTAATATTCTTTCTCTTCCTCTTCTCTTGCTATGATGCATGCAATTGCATGCTGTCCTGGCTCTGCTCCTCACCACCCACAAACCAAGAGATTAAATTTCATTTGCTTTGGTTTCCCCATGAATCTGTATGAGTTATCAGACAGCTCCAGCTACCTCTTCTGCATTATTTTTCACTGGAGTTTTGACTTGCTAGAGCAACAGGAAATCTTTAGTTCATTTCTTTCCATACCCCCTGCTGCTTGCAGGGTCAGACAGAGGGAACCTCCAGCCCCACCAAACAGAAACTGCTCTCAAAATGACAACTGCCCAAGGCATTGACAGCCCCACACACTCAGATGTTATATTATAGTGGTTACTGGATCAGCCAAGATACCAATAAGACAATGCAGACTTCTGGCTTGTTCATTCAGGTGAAAAAGAAATAGATGGTTCTAGAAAAAAAAGATGTCTTGATTGATCTGGGGATATTCTTGACAATAATTATGTCAGTTTCCTATAATAAAGACTGTTAATTTTAATTTTTTTTCAGTAGCAGGAAGGCATATCCCTCCCTGCATTTCAAGCACCAGCAATTCCAGAACAAGTATTTATGTGCATGTAAAAGTTCTCCAAATGTATTATAACAAATGACATTTCAAACACTAAACTGCTTATATCCAAAGTAAACCAAAAATTACTCAAAAGTGGACTGTCTTTTCAGATCTGCCCCAGCTGTCATAGCACTGGGGCCCTCATATTCGAGCCAGGGCATCTCCACTCAGTTTCATTTCTGCTCTGCACTATCCCAAGGCATTCATGAAAATGACATTTACTCATAGGTATACTTCTCTAAATCAAATATCTCTGGTATATCCATTCAATATTCCAGTCAAAAAGAAATTATCTGTGCCAACTACACTCACCTGAATAAATGCAGAGAGCAAGAAGAGAAAATTCTTTTTCTAACTGTGGTGGCTGTTAATGAAACAACAGTTACTGAGAGCCATGGGCACCGTGGTATAGTGGCCACACACCTTTACTGCACAAATCTCAGGTAACAACTGCCTGCACATTTTTAGCATAGTTCTGCTGTGTCAATGGTAACGGTGCCGCTTGACAGAGAACTTGTAAATCTTCTTAGGGAGTGACAATGCTTCACCAGGTCACCTAAAGGATATGCAGGAAGTCATTCAAGCATGACTGCTCATCATAGAAGAACTTTGCACTGGAGGAAAGTCCTTGCATATAGGTGCCCTCGTTTATTCTAAGCACTGAGTGTGACCTCCATTACAGGTTGCAAGAGATTTCCCTTTAAAATGGATTTAAACAGAGAGCAAACACCCGCAGCAGAGTACAGCTGTACTTCAAGATAGCAGAACTATGGCAAGCAGCAAACTAAAAGCCTGGCTCCTAAATCTCTTCTTTTCTTTTCCAAAGGAAAACTTTTCGAAACAGAAACAGTCAAGAAGAAAAACTGTCCCTGTCTCTGGAGACATTCTTCTTCCTAGCGTCTAACAGACAGAGAAAACAACTGATAGGAAAAGGCATGAAGAGTTCAAGGAAAGGAGCAGCCAATAGCACTACCAGAAACGTATTCTAAATTTGTAAAGCTCTCTAAAAGAGCCAGAAAACAAATTTCTGCCTGTAGTCTCCATCTTTGGCAACAAAGTTCAAAGAAAGTCATACCTAATACTATGCATAAATTTTTATTTGGTTTCATTCCTGGTGCACAGGGTATACAATCTTTCAAAACATATTTTAGCGAGAAGTGATGGTTATACACCTCAGATTGTTGTGTCTTACGAACATGCACTAAGACGGCATAAGATTCATGAAGACTAGAAAAACCCAGAGTGTTTTTTCTAAATAGCTCAGTTGTGGGTGGTTTTATTTGGGTTGGGTTTTTTATTTGAGGGGATTTTTGGTGGTGTTGTTTGCTTGTTTGTTGCTTTTTTGGGGGGTTTTTTTAGGTATTTTTTGTTTTTTTAACTAACGCATAGAAATATCTTCATACATCTTAAATGTTATAGTATGCGAACTATGTGTGCTCATAAATTTGGGTGATAAAGAATCTCCTTTTAAAGGAACATAACCACGGTCGAGTAAATGTAACCTTAACCATGCCCTATATTTACACATTTTTGGCATATTAGATTGGACCTAATGGCTAGGTAGAGGACTCTAGCAGATTCCAGAACATTTTCTGCGAAGTCATTTGTAATATCAGATTAAGCCAATGTACATCTTTCCCAGGTGCCAGCTGGGAGTTGCTGGCTCCGGTATGAAAGTGTTTGCTCGGTCAGGGACTTGAGAATTAATCACAACTTACTGAGCAAGTGATATTTCAGCTGGGTAGGGTTCTCCCCAAATTCATGGCACTAATGGGGCCATAAGGGAAGAGATGACAGTGTGTGGTTGGGTTCTGGCAGATATGGGCAGAGATCAGCCTTGCGGTAGTAGAGTGAACTTAGATCAACTTAAAGTTCAGGTAAACTTGACCATAAGGAAAAAGAAAGCAAAATTCCACTCCAAAGGAGATTAATTTGGTGTAAAATGGGTGAGTTTGGGTGACTAAGAGAATGTTTTTTTGTTTTGATTCATCTTTCATTAGATGCAAGACAAATAATTCATCACATGCTGTTAGGGATTAACACAAGGCAATCAGCAATATAAAGTTCAATGTTATGTACATTTGTTTTCTCTCCCCCTCACACTCCAAAAGCTGTTGTGGTCTTCATACTCATTAAATAGTCACTTACAGAACTAGTATTGGTTTATTAAAATGAAATTTATCCCTTTATTCTTTACACAAAATCCTATTAAAATTTTAGGACTTGCCTGACCCATTACTATTGGGTATCCCTCAATGTCATCAACATCATCACGGCATTGACTCTCAAGTTGGCTTATTGCTCCAGTAACATGAGAGAAAAGAGATACTTGCCATCATTACTCATGAGACACAAGATGCATCCTCTGCTCCGCCTGTAGCAGCCTATTTCAGACATGAAGTACCTAAGGTGCACTTAAATTAATCGTTTTGCCCTGAGATGCAGAGCCCAGAACTTGTCAAAGCTTGTATTGTGTCTCAAAACCAAATGGTAAATTCCACTCAGGCAAAATTTCCTAAGTGGGAATAAAATTGTTTTACATTTATCTCCTAAAGCATGTATTTTACAAGGAAATTAAACAAAGACAGTAAAACAGCTTCCCTTGGACTGATGCCAGCAGTCTGGCAGAGAATCTCTTGGTGTGTTTTGGATATGGATAGAAAATCTTTAATGTTATTAGAGAGAAAATTATTACCCAGAAATGTTCCAGAGAGGAAGTTAGTAGAAACAGCTTGGAAAACATTTTTTTGGGTGTGATAGAAGGTATCTTCATTGTAGCCACTGAAATAAGTAAAAGGATTTTGTTTATGCTTGATTTTTTTTAAGAAAAAAGGCGTTTCAGAAGCTTGTTGTAGAAAATAATCATGGATTGCAAAGTAAAAGGTTATTTGTGTTTAAGTAAAATCAGAAAATAAAAGCATAAGTCTGCAGCTAAGACTTTTTTGAATAACTAAGTGTTCAAAAGTCAAATAAACTTCTAGTAAAATCAAATGTATGAAGTGTCGCGGCCCCTCCGGAGCTGTGGCTAGCTCTCCCGGGTGGCACAGTGTCTCGTGCTACCAACCCAAGTGCCCCGGAGAGGTCACACGACGAGTGAGTCTCGAGTAGCAAACTGCCAGCGCTGGCTACCAAAGCTAGCAAGCCCCTGCTTGCTGCAATGGTGAAGAGCAGAAGACGAGGTGAAGGTGAAAGGGAAAGAAGGCCCTTTGCTCCGGGATCCAGTCAAACACGAAAAAACTTTTTCAAGGAATTCCAAAGAACAAAGAGAGAGCACGTTTCTCTGCAGCACTTTAAATATGGAGCCAGAACTGAGGGAGGAGATAAGGCAACATCCAATAGGGGAGCAGGTGGGGAGGAGAAAGGGCAGAGGCTGGGGATGACAGAAGCTGCGGGGGACCAATGGCACCTGGGGGCGGAGGAACCTGGCTCAGGGACTGGCCCGAGTGGGGAGTGACAGGGAAGGGTCTGGAACAAGGGGAGGAGATGGGCTAACAGACAGTGAGGGCGACAGGCTTAGGGGAGGAGTAGCTGTAGAGAGAAACCAAACTTGAAAATTAACCGGGGGAGAGGGGGGAAGCAGGGCACAACTACAACCAAAGGTACAAACAAAATTAGGGGCCACAACAATGAAGGCACACAAAAATCCTTGAAAGTGGTCTTTCTTCATATCAAAGGACCTAACATGATCCAGAGTGTGTATTTCTCAATGAATGAAAACCTTGAACAGAGATCTGCCTGATCCAGTGGAATATTTTGGGGAAAAAATCTGAGATTAAGATGGATATTAAAAATAAGAACAGAATATAAAAAAAAGAACAGACATCTATATATCGGATGCCAAGCTAGGCAAAAATAGTAAAGCTGAATTCAGCTTTCTGAAGGAGGGCAAGGAGAAAATTTTTCCAGACATATTAATAAATTATTATAGAACAGGGGCACAAGAATACTAAAAAGGTACAACATGATATAATGGTGTAGTCCAAAGCTAAATATACTTTGGTTAGCCTCCAGGACTGATGATGTAGAAAACTTATGTAAAATTAAACTAGATAACGAGAATGCATGTTTAAAACTAGAAATTCACTAATGTAAAAGAGAAAAAGCATAATGAAGATAGGGGCAGGTAGTGAGATAATTTATTCAGAATTGGTACTGAATTTTTAAATCCCACAACAAGTATTTTAGCAAATCCTTCTGCCTAACTGAATGTAGCAAATGAGGTATCTATATTTAGGAAAGTGATGTGAGCAATTTCAGACTAAACTCTAACCTAGAAAGCTGGAGACATACTTTTGAGGAAGGAGTGACTAAAAACTTAGAGGTAGCTGAGATGAAGTCAAACATATTTTGCCAAGAGGACTTATTAGGAGATTAACTTGGAAGCCTTCTTTGATGGTCTTTGCCCAAACTAAGTGAAGTGTATCTCATTTATCTGGGTTGTAGTAAATGTTTAATGTTCTTCTGTAAATATGTAAACATTAGTTAAGCTGGAAAATTTAGAGATTAATAAAGGAACCATAAGGAATACATTTGAAGTATCACTGTCTGTGATTTGTTTTAATTTCTTATTCTTCATTTATGGTATAGTCTGTTAAAAGATTGAGTAAGGAAGGTATAATACCTGGGAAGAGCAGAGGCATGTCCTTTCTCTTGAAAGCAAATAGATTTTGTCAGCAAATAGAAGGTCAGTAGCTTTGAGAGACTGCTGTTACAGGGGAAGGAATGAGAGAGAAAATAGGCAGGGCTAGGAGCTGGCGAAAAGAATCTCAAATGTTCTTCTAAGGACAGGAGAGGATCAGGAGGTGTCAGAGGGGAGAAGGAGTTTCCAGTCAGCCAGAGATGACTGTGCAATTTCCTGCAACTCAGAAGTCATTGAGCTGACTGAGGGTAAACAAAAAAGAAAACAGCTTTCCACAATGGCCAAGTGGGCACCAGGTAAATATCAGGTAGCACACTTTTGCTAGTGTCCTTTGCCTGTGTACATTGTATTTTCTCTGTTTTGGAAGTTAATTATTCATACTCTAATTAAAGCTGATTTTTTTTTGAGTTCAGAATTTTGGGGTAGTTTGCAACAAGGACGTCTTATCTAACTGATTTCAAAGATAGAGGTGACTCAGGGCTTTGTCAAGTCAGAGAAGAGAATTGCATAAACAGCCAATGAAAATGGGTAGAACTGAATGAAGGGAGGGGTATTTGGCAGAAAAGAAGTAACCAGTGCAGTTAATCAAGAGTAATTTTTTACACTGGTGACTATGGAGCACTACATGCTCATGAAATCCATCCCTGGCACAACACTGAAAGTATCATCAAGGCAGAGAAGGCTGAAGTATCATACATAAAGACATAATTAAAGGAGTATAAAATATAGAGAAATAATGTAAAGTTAATTAGCAATATCAGTTCTGAACACATAGGAAAACCACATAAAGTTGGGAGCTGTTCGTGTTGAAACAGCAGAGAAAGATGATCTGGTTTTGAACTCACGGTTAAATCAGTAATGCATGTGGTGTGACCAGAGTAACATAACATTGACTTCATGATGTTTTGAAAGAGTGGTTTCTTTGCAGGACAGCAGAACTGCTGATACCTGTCTCATTGTACAAAGCATTACTAAACACTTGCAAACAATACAGAGCACTTGTCTGATCCTCTATATTAAACAATCATAAAGCCAAGGAATGGCTTGGGCTGGAAAGGACCTGAAAGATCATCTAGTACCCACCCCTTGCCATGGGCAGGAGCATCTCTTACTAGACCAGGTCTCAATGCCCCATCCAACCTGACCTTGCAAAGAAGATATGAGGTCAAACAACAAGAGATAAGGAGGAAGAATATAGGGCTGAGCTTCTGTACTTTGTGAGAAGAATCAAAGCAAGCATGGCAAATTGAAGCCTGAGAGGGCAATTCATTTCTATAAATCCATGAGTCAAGTAAATGATAAGTATCACAAAAAAATTCAGCAAATGGATAAGTGCAAGTCAGAAGTGAGAGTTATGTCCACAACATATTTATGAAAATCACAAGGTTTCTAAAAGCAAGAAATGTATCTTGTCTTTTCTTAAATTGTTTCAACATCTTCCCTGTCTTTCCATAGGAGATAACATGGAATTATGCAGCAGGTGCTAAATTATATCTACATGAAATTCTGAGGAAAGGAAAAGTGTCTTGGCTTAGTAGTATAATTTTCCAAAATACCAGAGATATTGAAGAAGAAGGGTAAATAAAAGATTCCATAATAGCAATGAAAATGACTATTTGGAAAAGAAATACAGTTAAATTTTCATACCTCTCTTAGCTGTTTCCACAAGTAATTTTGCTTTAATGAGAACATTATCCATGACCAAGTCTATTAGGTATCAGATGTAATACCAAATGCAGTTATAAAATCCTGTAATTTGCCACATATTTTATTCTCAGGTTCTTGATCAGCAGAACATCCCCATGTTCATGTTCTCCAAAGGTAAGACATGTTCCTCAGCCGGGTTTTGGCTGGCAGTTGGAAGTATATTTGAAAAAAAAAAACTCGCTATGAAAAATCAGTGCTTTTACTGCATGCATAAGAGGACGAGGAAGAGAATTTACCACATGAAACAGATGGTTGTCAAGCTGCCTAATCAACTACTACAAAGTCCTGAGATATTATGAAGGGGGAACTATAAGAAAAGTTATCCCAAATGGCCAAACTGCTATTTAATGCTGAAATAAGAGATTAGTTACTATCTTGAGCACGTCTACGTTTCATTGCCCTTTAATATATGCCTTATAAATTCTACATGCACATCATGGCCTAACAGTATTCAATAAAAAAATTGTATGTTATCATCTTTGGGCTGTCAAATCTGAATCTGCAGCATCAAACAGTACCACAAGCTTCACCTAAATTATGGATTGTAAAACAAACCATGACTGATTCTCTAATTTACATTTTAATGGCACTACAAATGGTAATGTTTACACCCTTTTTGGCATTATACCTTATTTTGGCACCACAGAGACTGATAAATAGCATTTTATGTCCATTACCAAGGATATAGATTGTTTAAAATTTATTTATTCTCGACAGTTTAGATTTACATGCACAGTTTAGATTTACATTAGATAGAGAATAAATTTATCTTAAACTTAATATTTGTTTTCTACCGGAGTTCCATCTCCAAAATTGTACTTGGATCACAAAAGTAAATAACCAAGGAAGAAAAAAATAGATGACATCTTTAGGGGGCCAATCCTCTTGTTTGCTGCAGCAGATACAGCACCAAATCCTACAAGAGGAGATTAATATACAAAATAGAACAACAATCTTTTGTTGGTAATGTTTACTTCTGAATGTCTATTTTTACTACCTTGTTGAGGCAGAAGGATCCAAAAGAGACATGGGGACAAAGAACAAAAGGTCAATGCTTCTGAATTTTTTAATTAGTGATACTAATTTTGATCTAAGTTTTCAAGACAGCTCTTTTATAAAGTGAGCAAATTAAATATTGCATAAGCCAGAGATTGTTGTGGTGGAGAAAGGAGGATTCAATGGCAAGGACTCTTCCAAGGGTATATCTTGTCAAACAGAGAACTCAACCTAGCACAACCAACTGTGCAACTGTAGAAGTTGCTTTAATATCTCTTGTGCTCTAGGTACTAAAGGTCCATAAATTCATGGAGTACACTGTGTTGGAAGGGACCCATCAGGGCAATTCAGTCCAACTCCTGGCCCTGTACAGAACATCCCAGGAATCACACCATCAGCCTGAGAGCATCATCCAAACACTTTTTGAGCTCTGTCAGGCTTATGCTGTGATTGGGGAGCTTGACTGGAGCTCCCCATTTCCCCAGGGAGCTGTTGCAGTGCACAAAGTGCACTTCACCCTCTGGTTGAAGAAACTTTTTTTAATATCCAACCTAAACCTCCCAGACACAACTTCAGGCCATTCCCTCGGGTTCTGTCACTGTCACCACAGAGAAGAAATCAGTGCCTGCCTCTCCTCTTCCCCTTGTGAGGACGTTGAAGTCCACAATGAGGTCTCTCCTCAGACTCCTCCAGTCTGAACAAGCCAAGTGACCACAGCCACTCCTTGTACAACTTCTACTTAAGGGGAACCCTCATGGCCCTTGTCTGGATACAACAGTTTAATACCTCTTTTATACTGTGGCAGCCAAAACAGCCTCCAGCACTCGAGGTGAGGCTGCCTCAATGCAGAGCAGAGCAGAGCAGGACAATCTCCTGCCTCACCTGGCTGGGGATGTTGTGCTTGATGCCCTCCAGGCCAGGGGTGGCTCCCCTGGCTGTCAGGGCACTGCTGGCTCACATTCAGCTTGCCACCAACCAGGACCCCAGGTGCCTTTCTGCAGCCCTGCTCTCCAGCCTCTCATTCTGCAGTGTATATATATAACAACAGTTTCCCTGTCCAAGATGTAGAATCCAGCACTTTTCCTTGCAAAAAGGGTAAAGTAAGCAGCTGAGCACCATGCTAAAGATGATTATTCACAAAATAAAAAAAAAAAGGCAAAATCTGGGTTTTTTTCATCTTTTCTAATCATATCTATTACTATAAAGATTCAATAGCTTAAAGGCTACTCAAATGAATTTGAAAACCTTCTAATGTTTTTGTTTCGCTGTTCCATTGTGCTTTTCTGAATTAGCCTTCTTAAAAGCTGCTCTTAGGCTGGTCATGTACCACTGAAAGATGCTTCTCTGTGTCACATGATCTTCATGGTTAATGCCTTTTTCTGTATTTTCTTAGAGAAGATGACCAAAAATGGTACTAAGAGTGGTCATTTTCCAGTATTTCTCCATAGGATTTATTAGTTTCTTTTATACATTAAAATGTCCTTGACTTAGAATTACAATGAAGAAAAGACATTTGAACCTTTTATCCTTCATGTAAAGTTTTAATAAGAATTTAATAGGAGTCCCTGAACACATTAGGAAAAAAATAAAGACAATTCTAGCTACAGTATGAAAATTCCTTGCATTGCTTTGAGTACCAAACAAAGAAGGACCTTCAGGTTTATTGAACAGCCAGTAACACATAAGGTTTTCCATATTGTTGCCTGATTGAAACTTCAGAACATTTGGAAGGGAGAAAATAACATGACAAATAAAGATAAAAATGTGCCTTTTACTTAGAACCAGTATATTATACATAGGGTATTCAAAATGGGGAACAAAAACTCCTGGAAGGCTTGGATGCTGAAGCACTGCACAGACACCTCTTAATCTTCATAACACCCACCAGGCAAGAGGGTAAATGCAGCTATCGCCATTTGACAGATGAGAAGAATTGAGTCCCAGCTTGCTGAAGACTATGTGTGATGAGCAAGAGACAGAGTGGGTGTAGATCTATGTGCCCTATTTGCCCCATAGCAAGCCCATAAAATAGAAAATTAGCAGTCAGGCTGCAATAGCACTGACAATGAATGGTTCTGCCTGTGCTGTTACTGGACTTTCTCATATTATTTAGCTTCCATAGCAATCCCTGCAGGACCTTTCAGAATGAACTTTGTTGAGGAAAGTGTTTGGGAAAGCCTGTAGGCTGATCCAAAATCCTTTAGAGGGTACACTGCCTGAAGTCTGCCTTCAGCTAATCCATCAAACCTGTTAGTTTCTCACACAAAACAAACATGTGCATTATCAGCAGGGTTGATCAAACCTAGGCAAGTGTGACATCCAATTTTTTACCTGTCCACTCAAATCACGGTATGTTAAAGCTGACACAACTGCATTAGTGGGCTGCCAAAGAGCACAGCCTGCCCACATTTGGGCAGCTGAACTCAGTATGTTTTCAGCTATTTGCCTCAAGCAACGCTGTTTTCACTCTCCTGGCTATTACCAACCTGAAATTTGGACAGTTTTATGTGGAAGATGATGTTGTGCTATGCCCTGGTTTTGCTACTATGGCATGGCTTCAGAGACTTCACCCCATTGAGTCACAGGAAGAATAAATTTATTACAAAATAAAACAAAACCCAAACCCAAAAATATTGCCCCTAAACTCCCCAAAACAAACAAGTTATTTTCTCTTCTGTAAAGGTAATAAGAGGGAAAAAATCCCAGTTTTCTGAAACAAAGGAAAATTACGAACTCTCTAAAGTTAACTGAAGTAAGAACCCTCATCAGTGGTTGGACTAGAGGATTTCTAGAAGTTTCTTCCAAACCTAACTCTTCTTTGATCCTGTGAAAGAAACAAGTATGCAGATTTACGCAATGTTTTCACTGCCCAGCTCAATTCCTTGTAAAGAATGTTTTGCCTTGCAGGCCTGACTGCCCTGCTGATGGCAAGGAAGAGAAGGAAAGAAAATGAGAATAAAATAACAATAAAAAATCAGAATGGCCTATTAATTTAGTAAACCTATAAAAGTTGTCATCTTTTCTGAATCGTTGGATGGATAGGATTTGGTTAAGTTCTTGTTTTTATGATTGTTTTTAGAGCATCACTTGCTCTAGTGTAGAGCATCTAGTGTAAGCTCCCCAACAACTGCTTTGTCGAAATTCATTACTATGGATGAGGTGCTGCACTGTGTGTATTGCCATAAATGCATATAAAGCTTGAAGTATCAGTATGGAGCATTTGGCTTTATTGCTTTGGCTTTGTTCACTGTTATCTAACTACTCTGAAGTGCTGGACCTTGGCAGGCTTGCCACAATTGTTTATCACTGAAGTACACAACAGTATTTAAACTTCTCTGCTTTCAGCATATTCACATTTATGGCATTTGTAAAATACTATAATTCAATGAAATTGAAAATGGGATTTTATTGTTCAAAACAGACAGAATTTACCTCACATGAAACAGTAATTTGTACAAGTCTGTGAGTGTCCGATTTTTGTGATTTTATTTCCCTTTTGTTCTCTTTTTTTTTTTTTCTTTTAAGATTGTAACATTGCTGTTGTTAGGGAATAGAGTTAGGAAGATATGTATTGGGCAACATACTTCTCAGGTTTTACATTAGAAATAGTTGTGTTTGTGTTTGAAACCATTGCATTGCACTGTCTGTTTCTGTCTTTCAAAACTAGCAGCAAGTATCAGCACCATGGACTGGCTGATTTTTCTAATAGGTGACATCTCTAGAACAGGAAGCTGCCTTTTCTTGGTTTTGTTACATGCAAACTTTGAGCATCTCTTGTGCTGCTCTGCAGTGGTGTACATTCCATGTAGGTCCCTTACCTCCTCGTTTCCATTTGAGACACTGATCTGAACCATTTAATGTATATTTGCACTAAATAGCTTGTCTGAAGTAAAGTCCTTTGGGGACCAAGTCTGGGGACTGGAGCCCACCACAGCATGTATTTTCTTTCTGCATGCAGTTCCCTGCTGAGAAACAGCAGTCCTGCCCACCTCAGGGTGCTTTGGGATGCAGCCTCCCCGTCTGCTGTGCTGGTGGGACAGACAGATGGATGACATCTGCAGCAAATCAGCACGGGGACCATGAGAGGAGGGTGGTAGCATTCCTTTCTGCTGTCCTGTGGATCAAGTAGCTGCACAGAATAATAGAAACAGGATGCAGTCCAGATACAAAAAGAGGCAGTAACATCCAGCATCTCTTACCTGCCAGTTCTGAGACTGAAAAGTGTGAAGGAAGGACATATATCCCCTAGGATATAATCAGTGAAGGTGTACATGTCAAAGGTGGTTAAAATCAGCAGAAATACATTTGCCTTCTCCATTTCTTTTATTGACTCTTATTCCTTAAAAAAAGAAAAAATTCCATTTTCTACAGTTTGAGGGAATACATTGCAAAAATTGACCTGCCCATGGGAGTAACTCTGCCGTTAATGGGTTTCTTCTTCTTTGATTGTTATTAACTATAGTTCTTTAAAAGTATCAAAAATAAAAAATTCTTATGGTAACTTTAGCAAAAACATATGGAACATGTACCACTGTACTTTGGACAGACACCCACAACATTGCGCATTCTATCATTGAAATTCAGTGAATATGATTCAGGAAGTCAGTGGAAATGAGCTTTTCAATTTTCCAGAGTAATTTCTGTCTTGGAAGCTGGCTTTTCTGCTTCTTCATCAAATAGTAAAACTCCCAAAATAACTAGATAACTTGCTTTCTATCACACCTCAGAACCCACTGAGAGTTCGCAGTGGGCCTACCATACATTAATTTAAAATTGAAAAACTCTCTCGTTTATCCGTAATTTACATTGCAACATGTGAAAAGCTAGAAATCCTAGAGAGCAAAGCCATATCTCCTGTCAGTTGGATACATTCTCACAGACCTTGTGAGTTTCTGGGATTTTATACTGCATGCCTGAAGACAGACAGAAGGAAAAAATTTTAAAAATAATAAAAAAAGAAAACAGGGAAATTTCATTGTGACTGCAACATAGGTACATTGGTGTCTCTTGTATAGGATTTTTGGATCTTCACTGACACCATGCAGACTCTTCAAGCTTTGGATAAGCCTTCCTCTGCCAAGCACCAGAAAAGTTCCTCTATGGGAAATACGAGTAATATTAGAGAGGCATTACATGTGTACCAGAACAAAGAATTAAAATGGTCTCTAATCACTTCTGCACTTTGGCAGATCAACAACAGTAGAACTAACTCCTTATAATAACAAGTAGATGGAGTTTTAGATCTTCTTTTCCCCCATTCTTCACATAATTTCATGGTAAGTGAAGCCGATGTGACAATAATGGCGATGGAAGAGAAAAACTGCCATGCTATGCTTAACAACAGCACAGCTTGTCCCCTACTGCTTCGTCCACATGGCTCAGAGGTGAAATGCAGTAACCACTTTTCTGACAGAACTGAGTCTATTCCATCCTTTCCCTCAATGTTTAGATGTCTCAAAAGCCCTGCTGATCAGGTCCTGGTGAGAAGGGCTTGTCTTACACAAAAACATGCGCTTAGAAGGCAGTTTTCAGGTAACCAAAATATTTTAAATAGCATTAGGGCACAGGAATCTACAGGATGCTGCAGTGAGAAGTTCACAGGGCTTTTTGTCAGAGAAGTATATATTTCAGGAGTTCTGCACAGGACGGTAATTGGTCCTGCATCATTCAATATTTTCATTGCTGGTCTGGAGTCATACAGGATATAATTGCTGATACAGAGTACTGCTGCTGCACAGCACTGGGGCAGTGATCTTTGATGAGGAATAAAGGAAGACTCATATGCAGTGATGTGACTCATTTAGCAAGTTATAGCCCTGAAACTAAACATTTTTAACATAGAAAAAATTGAGGTCCTGTATGCAACTGTTTACATTTGCTTTAAATTTCATGTGACTAATTTTGCATGGAAAAAATTGCTTCTTTCAATAGAAGTTCTTCAGGAGCTTGGTCCAGTTTCTCCACATATTTGTAAATATTTGAGGGAATGGTGTTATTACCATTCCTTTTCATCACTAGCTCAGGCACTTGTTCACTGTTTGAGAGACCAGGGATCAAACCTTTCTGCCTGAAGGGATCTGAACTCACATCTGCCACACACCAATAAAGTACTAGCAGTCTGTTAGTGCTGCTATGCTCGGTGTAAACTATTTAAAATTCATTGAACCATCATGTGAAGGAGTGAATTATTTCACTACCTAGCTTGATCTGCTAGGCACTCATAGGATGTGGGACATTTTCATTCCAGTCTCTGCTCCAGTGAGTCTTTCAATATTAATATGAAACAACATATGACCAAGAAGATAGAGGAAGGACACCTCAGTTTAGAATGATGCTATTTATACCAGCATGGTATGTATTTAGGGAAGCTTCCTAGATATACTGGTTCAAATCTGCTCAAATATAACAGAGAAATGAACATGAGCCTTTGGTCTTGCTGAGGATTTTGCTAGCCCTTAGAAATTGGATAAAAGAAATCAATGACTAAAATACATTAATTCTAGCTCCTCATTTTATTATTTGTTCTTTAAGTGTCTGAAAATCAAATATTCTGTTATGTCCAATGTAATGCTTCAGTAAACAATGACTATTTGTCACTTGTTTTCTAACTTGGCAATGACAAAACAAACCAAAAGAGAAAATTTGTTTGAACTAAATGAATTTTCATTGATTATTTTAATCAGCTGGTGAAGAGAAAATAAATGTTCAGTGATCTTTAATTGGATCAGTTTTTGGGTGTAAGATCCTTAACATCAGATTCAATTGTCACCTAAAATCTTTATCAAGCCTTTAATGTGCATTTGCTGAAGTCTGAATAATTGCTTTGGTGGTGACTGAAAACTTATTATGTGATTTTAATTACTGAGAGGACAATCAATCTGTGTTCCCTGCAGCTATAACTGTGCAAATTTCCCTCATTTTCTTTTTTTGGGTAAAGGAAAATTGACTAGCATGAGTTTTTTCTCTACTAGTAAAAATACCTATATTTCATTTTGGGGTTTACTTTGATTTGGCTTACATAAGCAAGAGGAGTACCTAAGTGCAATGCATTACCCAGTATCAGTTTAAGGAATAACATTTGGAAATATCTCTGTATTTGCTTGTTCAAAGCTTTGTTTTGAGCAAGCAGGTTCACTGGCTGGGTGGCTTCTTGCATAGTTAATTTTTGCAACCAAATAATCTAGCATCGAAGGGAAGTTGCTCACTGTGACTGTCTCAGCAAGGAGAGGTAGGGAGACAGATGTTTTTTCAGTTTTAGATTCTGAAAAGCTTATCCCCCTTACTAATTAGTCATCTACAGATTAGGATGTCAACACCAAAAGGATGGGAAGGCTGGAAGTCATCATAAATCTCTCTGACAGGTGTGATAAGTGTTTTATGACTGTAAAGCAAATGCAAACTGAAAACAGTCTTTGGTTTGTCTCAGTTCTACTTCAAGCCACTCTGCTGTAAATGGAATCAGCATCCAAGATAACCCAACTCTTTCCCTACATCATACCCTTGTTGCCATTTACTCTTTATTCCCTCTATTCTGCAACCACTTTCATAAGTACCTGACTGAATTCAGTGTGATCAGCCTTGCCTAAATCTCTTTATTTTGTAATACTCAGCTAAACCAGGATCAAAAGACCATACAACTAAATCCCTTTGCGGTACTATCTCACAGCCTTGGAATAACATATCCAAATATTCTGCCTAAGCTGATTCCTGGTAGTTATTTGACATGTTCATTTTTCCCAAGATCGTGTAGCATTTAGACCTATCAACCCATTCATCTACTGTGAGCAAGTTTCACTGTTCCCACTGTAGTTAATGAGGGAGAGTAGCACTGAAAAATCTTTCCACTTGGACACTTTGTCTGGGCTATGATCATAAAGAGGATCTAGCTGATTTGCTTAGACCTTTAAATAACTAATACTAGTTGAGCTGAATTCCACCACATGGCATTTGAATTAATGAAGCCTGTTTCTAATCAGAATTATGGTTTAAAAATTTTGCTGTTCTTCAGGCTTCATGATCTGGCCTTTTTATATTCTTATGTATTAATGAAAATATTTCACGAATACCTGGCATGGCTGTATTTAAAATGATATGCAGGACAAAACATTTGATTTTATGAAAACAGTAATTTAAACAATTCCAAAGGCCATAGCTTATTCTTTCTCTCCAGGGGATTACTTGTGCAGTAATGAATAAATAAATGATAGAACACAAGGATGTTAAATTTTTCCATACTGGGAAACCTCTATTGCCAGTTTTATATGTCTTGCACCCTTACTTTTATCAAATCAACATATAAAATCTGTTGAAAAGTAAAAACAGATAAAAGGCCACTTTGGCTTAGGAGTCTCATCAACATATTTCTGGTCTTATTTTATTATAGAGAATACTTTGACAAGCAGGACAATGCAAAATCATATTAAAAGTTTTGTGGAGTTTTGAAGTGTTACAAAACGTAGTCCTGGAATCACTAAGATTCATTCCTTGTTGGTACTATTTGCCTTTCTAAAGAGTGATTACTTAAAAACCCTTCCATAGTAAAAATTGCAGTTACTGATGTTCTCTTGCAAGCAGCAAAAGTGAAAAAAATTATGAAGAATCAAGATAAATATGCAGAAAACTATTCTGCAGATGCTGATCTTTCTGCATTAATGGACAACTTTTCAGAGGATACTTTATATACTGTACTAGCATATAGTTTTTCATTTGTACTTTTACTGGCTGTAACATCACCGTTTTTCTAGTTTCATTTCACTGATTTTCATTTCCAGTTCTCACAGCTGAGCTTATCAGAGAGGAAGAGAGGAGGAAAGAGAAAAGACAGTGTAGAAAGAAATCAGCCTGTGAGAAAGTGCAGTAACATAATCTGAAAATATAATCCAAGATGTCAGTGTGATTAATATTTCTGGCCTTCCTCTCATCTTCTGCTCATCAGGGCTCCTTTTGCCTTTGGTCTTGAAACTAGAAATATAATTTACTCTTGATTTTACTTCGCTTCCAGGTCTCCTACCCTTTTTCTCCATCCTTCCAAAAAATTGCCTTGCTCTTTTTCGCTCTTATACTCTTCCCCTTTCCCTTTCCATTACCCACAGCCTATCCTAGTAAGTTTGTTGTTTAACACCATCCACCTGAGAGAGGAAAGTGGGTTGAGTTAACCACTCACTATCACCAGAGGCTCTCTGCTCAGCTCAGCCTCAGGTGCTGACTTCCCTGCTTATGCACAAACCCCATACCACTTTCCCAGACACCATTTCTGCAGAAAATTGACTCTGAAAGTCTTACCCTGCTCTGAGTAAATGTACTCTCATCAACCAAAATACTCTCAAGACTAAAACACAAAGCTGAACAAAGCTTGGGGAGGTAGGGGGGTTAAATCTAATTTCTCTGATTTTTATCTAATTAATTCTAGTTTTGTAAATAAGGAAGATGATAAAAAAAGATTTCAATCAAATGTAAGCAAGCTGCAGATCTGCTCTACAGATAAAACCCAAATCAGTTTTATGGAAAAACAATAGCAAAGTTCAGACCTGCTCTAAGCACAGTACAAGAATATAGAATAGCTTGACTGACAGAAGACTTCCTAATGCAAATTCTTAAGTTTGGTCTGTTGTAGATTTATATTAGAATGATATGTCAGAGCTAGGACATAAAGGAATCTCAGCTGATTATTGCATTCCAAACAGCAAAGTAGAGAAATTCCATCTGAAGGATTTATTTTTTTAAATTTACTAATTTTGGTTTTCTTATTTCAACATTTAAAGCATGAAACAGAAATATGTCAGTCTTTTGTCCTTCACCTGTTGTACCCTAAAATAATTTCTGATCACGCAGGCTACTACACAGTGAAAAATGTGGATGATCCAAAAATTTCATCTACCTGCATCCATAATTAGTAAGTTAGGAATTAATCTCTTAAAATAATTCAACCTATAGCTAGACATAAACACTTATCAGAATTCAGTATTGCTACCAATCATTACAGGGGAATAGGAAAAAAAGAGTGGAACAACATACCTAAAGGACCTAAAGAAGTTGTGAAAAAGATAAACTTTTGTCGGTACTAGGTGCTTCACACAATCAATTTTTGCTTTGTCTCCAAGAGATTTTCTTCTTGAAAAATCTGAAGTCTAGTAAACACTAGGTTATGCCCTACAGCTGAATCAGCTGTGTCACCAGTTCATCACATCTGGAAGACTTATACAGTTCATATCATTTATTTGCTTACTAAAGTAGCTAAACCCCAAGTTTTTACTTGAAGGGATTATCTACAGATGTTCCCTCTGATACAAAACCTGTATGTGTTTCCCAGGAGCCGTCTCCTTACTTAAACACGGCTGTATCGAAAGATGTGCATTGAAATGTGAGTGCTCAGCAAAAGGCTGTCTCGTCATTCTGGCTGCAAGAAAATGCTACCAGCTGTGCTGAATAAGACTGCAACTGAATACTAAGTAGTAGAAGAAAACAGGAATTTCTTTTCCTTTTTTGTTGTTTTGGGATTGGTTTTGGAATTTATTTTTTTTTTTTGCTAGAAGTCCAGCCAAAATAAATTTCTTAGATCTCTCTATATTAAAGAGCTTTCCTTGATGCTAGAACAACAAATAACTGGACTGATTCCATAATTTAGTATTTTCCTTGTGTTCCAGGAAGATACTCCATTCCATGAAATCATGGCACAGTTCATACAGCACATCCATCTCTCTCCATACTTCTGTGACCAAGTGGATACAAGGAACTAGCTGGCATTCCCTGACAGTGTGGGGGCCAGCAGAGGATGCCCTGTTGTCTGCAGTGCCGTTTCTGTTTCAGATCTTTAAGTCAGGAAGAGAAAATTTGGAATAGGATTCTATTTGAGTAGTTCAAGTCTTGACTTTCAGTACGGCTTCATATTAGTCTGGATGAGGAGGAGCAGAGAAGCTGTTTTCCAGCCCTCCTCATTTAACTGCCTAAATTCCTGCCTAGTTAATTGAGAAAAGATTTAGCTACATAAAGTCCAATCTGCATTGTTGACATGGTGCTTAGGGATATGTTGACATGATTTTGTGGTGGAGCTAAGATTGTTAGGTTTATGGTTGGACTTGATTATCTGAAAGATAATTTCCAACCTAGATGATTCTGTGATTCTGTGAAAAGGATCTCTCTTCTCCAGTGAGCTACACAACAGAAGAGAACAAGTCCTTTTGCTTAGATTTGCAAACTACCACTCTCACGAAGACTACAAGTAATTAAAATGGAAATACTAGACCTTCATCTGCCCAACTTCCCATTAGAAGGGCTTTCTTACAAAGATAACTGGAAAAGAGCAAAGGGGATGATGGTAGCACTTGAAAGACACGTTGCTTGCAGTCTCCTCAAGAAAAGAAAATCTTTGGTCAGTCTGAGGAAAAATTGTGTCCATGTGTGTTCCGTTCCACATGCCCTTCACCTCTAAGGCATGGGATACTCAGGATGAGAGCAATCATTCCCTGTATGCCTTTAAAGGCACCACTTGGCAGGGAGGAAGACATGCCATGACAGCAGAATTCCAGAGAGAGAGGAGTCACACTCAGTCCTAGGGAAAGTGTATATGGTTACAAAAACCTTCATTTTTTTAAGAAAAAAAAAAATAAAGATAAATAAAAACAAACCTTTTTAAAAAATCAAGAATAATCTTTATAAAGAAAGGGAAATTCTGCTTTCAACTTCCTCATCCCTCTCCAAGTGAGTCTTAAACCAGCATCATTATACCCCTTAGCTGGCCTCCCTTTGCCCTGCCATTGCAATGTTTTTCAGTATACATTAAAGGATGAGAGAAATGTATAAAGTGTAGGAGAAAGAAACTTCAGCCTGTAAAATCTGCCTGGCAGAAACAGCCTTGAGACAAACTTTAGAAAAATAGAAGAGTACCTGTGGCATATCTGGGCTAGAAGAAGAAGAAGAGAAAATAAGTTGTTAATGCTTTGCTTCACACTAATGCTGACACCTCTGACCAAAACAGAGCTGAAAAGCTGCCTCTTTTTTAGCAGGTTACCCATCTTTTCACTTTGAGTATGCAGCTGCATGCATGCTTGGCTGTAAATGGATGGCCATGTTTTGATTCCTTCGTATTTTCCATTCTAGGCCTCTTGACTAGTTATTTGAAACAAGTATGTTTATGGTTGTCATAACTCCTGGAAGCAAAATACCCTCCAACACCTAAAATATTTTAGAACTCACAGAGCAGGAAATGGCTGCACTTCACACTTTCTCACTGAACTACAATAAATGAAAACATAATGATCCTTTAAATAAATGCAAAAATCAAGTGTACACACCACAGAAGTGAATGCTCTCTCCATTAATATGATATTCAGCTTTCTCTTTCCTTTGGTTAGCTGAAATTATCACCCACTTAGCTTTCGTGTTCAGATAAATAAAAATCCTGGTGTTCACCACAGCTATTCACCATTGCAATGTGAAGGGAGACCTGCAGGCCAATGAAAACTGAAAAAAAGATCTCTCTTTGTGGAAAGAAAAAAGAAGAAAAGAGTCTAAATAGCCTTCAATAGAACTAAAAACCAGAAAGAAAACTTTTGAGCTGCTTTCATTCAGTATGAAACACAATTGGGCACTTTAAGTTTTAGCTGCCCTTGGATTATAGACTTTGGCTCTGCTGTCATGTAAGAGGATGATGTAGTCTTATGCCAGTAGGGTTAGAAATGTCAATTTGATCACTTGTGCCTTTATGATTTCTGATGTATAATCTATAGGCCTAAAATGCTCCCTACTGCATGTTTCTTCCCCTATCCTTTGCTTTCTCCTCAGAGGGTGGGTACTTGGGGCCTGCAGGGGAGAGAGGGTGTAATTATACAGATAGACTGGCAGGTGAAAATAAGAAAACTTAAGGGGCATAAAAACAAATCACAGTGGTCTTATGGAACAATGTCCATTTTTTCCCTATGGAAATCATGGACACACAATAATAGATAACCACATAATAGGTAAATAGTAAAGTGAAGCCAATTAATTAAAATTGCACAGAATATTTTAAAATTCTGGTCTGAAGACAGTAAAGGCGCATGTGAATTCACATTGATTTCAGGTTAAATGAAACAAAACATCAAAGGAAAACAATATTTCAAGAACCTCTAGGTTTGAAATGCTCATCCAAACTTACCCAAACTCTTCAGTCCCATGCACATTCAGCTCTTGGATGCTGTGGAAAAATGTGTCCCTTAGATGTACTTTTTTCTGAGAAGGCAATGAGATCTGCTTTTCCTTCCATCTGCAGATAGTTGAAATATTGGTCATTCCTCTCTGGCAAACCAAATCCAGCAGAATTTCATCCTTTCTTGCTTTTTTAATGTGATGATGAAGGGTCCTCATAAAGGTTTCTTCTGCCATTTAGATTATAGATTTACTACCATAACCTAAATCCAGTGATTCTGTGAAACTAACATTTTTCTTTCTCTTACCTGCTAATCAGAAAATGTCTTAATATGTCAGATTTTTAAATTATGCTATTTTATTAGTATTGTACAGTAAGTATTATGAGATCTGGGTGACTTCACTGAATAATATGAGCAGATGAGATATTTGAGGTATCCAGCAGCTTGTACATACTGGGTTCTAGAAGATGAACTTTTCAGTTCCTTCAAGTAAAGAGTTGAATCTTAGCTTATTCATTGGAGACAAGTATTCCAACCAGTAGCTGACTAAATCAATAGTTGAGCAAAACTGGTTTGACAGCAGCTGAATAAAATAATTATGCTGCCTCAGAAATGATAAATCCAGCTTTGTCTCTATTGCTGATGCGAGAAGTGCTTGGAAACAAAACATTGAGGGGGAGAGCTGACTGAACAGAGTATTTAATCCAGCATGAATTAGTAGATAACTGTATTTTTTACTTTTTTTGCAAGGGAAAAAAAATTTCCATTCAATTAGAATTGAATCTTTCACTTTGTTTTCTCCATTAAATGCAAAAAAAAAAAATCACATAGAAGGTTATTATTTAAGGGGATTATAACTTTTAAAAAATGGATCTTTTTTTCAAAAATTACCAAGGGATAAAAAACATTGGTCAGGCACAAGTGGAGTGAAGTCCACTACAAATACATCTGGGGGAAGAAACATGGTCTGTGAGGATTTGCAGTGAGGACTTGAAGAAGCCATGTGTAGCATAAGACTGAAGTGAGGTGGTGTGGAATTGTATAAATTCCTGAGCATTTTGTAAATAGTCTGAGAAAAGACAGAAATGGCATGACATCTGAAGAATGAGCAGTTACCAAAAGCCATACAGATGTAAGGAAAATCAAGACAAAGACATAAATGTTTTCAGTGGGTTGAATATTTTATTACAGACACTAATTTGTGTTTTGTTAGAATAACCTGGCCAACTGTATTTTTTACTTCAACATGTGTGAAGACATAACATAACTTAGTTACACTTTAGCTATGACAAAGAGCTATTTTCCTCACATTATACATTGCTACCTGCTAATAAAACACAAAAGGCAGGTTCTTTAATTTTTAAAAACACATTCTATATAACTAATTTCTTTTATTATTTATCACAAACTGTAAGAACCTCTTGTGCAGTACTACTGTTTAATTGGGTGCCATACCTCTCCATTGACTCATAGTACTTCCATGTGAAATTCTCAGAAAGAACAATTCCTCTGCTGAGCTAGTGGTATGAGACATGATCACACAGATGACTGGACCTAGAAAATAATTCTCACTTAAACTTTACCCTGAATGCAATTCCTCTAAGTTTCTTCTGCTTTCCTCTCATTCCCCAGCTTTACCTGACACAAAAGCAGCGTGATTATGTTTATCGATTATGATTATGTGTATCGATGTACACTTTTAAAGCTCAGTGAAGTCGTGGGACTCTCCTCTAGCTGAAGTGGGTGTTGGATCAGGATTCACATGGGTCAGCATAACATCACCAAGAGATCATTTTCTTATATGGAGACTTCTGCCTCATGATCTGCCAAGATAAATGAAGAATAGCACTTATGTGGTAAAGTTTTCCCTGCAAAGGAGATTAATACTTCTATAGAACATGGCGCTAATAACACCGAGGTTGTGCATTCAGTCCCTGTATGAGCCATTTACTTAAGAGCTGGACTTGATGATTCTTGTGGGTCCCTTCCATCTCAAAATATTCTGCGAATCTGTGAATCTGCTGAGACTTTATTTTTAATGGACAGGACACATCTAGTCCAGCATAAATGACATGGAGCAAATGTTCTCACAACACTCAGTTAACAGTCTTTCCCCTCTGTTGCAAAGATTTGTTATATGCCCCTATAGCAAAGTGGAGATGGAAAATACCCAAAGTGCTGGATGGCTCTGGGACTCACTGGTGGGCTGCACACAGTATCTGTGCATACAAGAGGCTGAAGGCTGACAGCTGTAGGAATGGCATCACATAAGCCATAAATGTTTCTATTCTTTCATGTTTTCAAGTTGTTTCTTATTCTCAAGACAGTTGTATGCTCTTTCTACTGGGAGTGCATGATGCTCTGTCAGCTCTAAACCTGGCCCGACTTGCTGCCCTGAAAGAATGGGCAGTCCCAACAGATAAAAGGGAGGTAAAGTGCCTGGCTAGAAATCACCGAAGGCTGGTCACAGGATTCAGGTTGTCTCAATCCTACACCACTGCCCGATTCATTGTACTGTTTTACCTTTCAACATTTATGCTCCCAAATCTTCAACATTTAAAAAAAATGCTGTTCATCTACCAATTTACCAAAGTGCAGGCTGCATGATCCTTAGTGCCTTTACATACACTTCCCTCTAGTGTTAGAAGGTAGCAACTCAACATGTTCCCAGGAGGTATTAGCTGTGAACAACAAATTCCTCTCTGCAGTAAAATAACATCCAAATAAATAGAACCTTAAGTATCATAGGAAAAAAAATCCTATCATTTTCTGTCTCAAGAGGTACTGCAAGTCATGAGAAGAATCACAAAGTCAAGGCAAAAGATTCAGAGCCATAACATATTCATTAAATTCTGTCAGGTGTTTGTGCTCTACAGCTGTGTGTTAATATTGGACCTGACTTTCAATCATTACCTGAGACAGTACTGCTGATATTAGGAGTATTACAAAGTAGGGTATCTTTTTGTCTGGATGTGTGAAAGGACACACTGACAAGTAATGCCCTTCAGCATAATAACTGTGTCAAGCCAAATTCAGAGGGCACACTCTGAAAGTCTCTTTTTCTAGCCATGGTCAAGGAAATCACTGAGTTTATTAAGCCGTATATTGGCTTAAAATTTGAAATACTGTAGGATAGTCATGCTAAATTATAAACATGAAGAAAAAAATCCTTGTTAACCAGACTGCACATTTAGAGAAATTTGAATATTGTGAATACAGTCATTAAGAGCCCACCAAGAGAATCCATCTGAAAGCAGAAAAATCTTCTAGCAGGTTAAAAAAATTCATTCAACAAGAACAAAATTTTCACAGTATATATTAAAAAATAAGTCTTTGTGCCTGAACAAGTGGGTATATTTTGGCTGGTCACTTCCTGAGGCCGTTTCTGCTTGGGAACTATATTTCACTTAATTAATATAAGAAGGATATCACCTTAGCTACTCTAAACACTATCCTGATGCAGCTTGTCCTTCATTTTATGTGTTAATAAAAAAGAAAAAATGTTCTAGATAAACCCTTTAAAAACTGCCCATGGGTGCCTTTGTAAGCAATATGAAAGCTCCTGAAACTTGCCACAATAACATCAGCATGAATTCTCCAGTGTTCTCTTGCTTCTTCCTAAATAATCTTTTCAGCTTGTATTTGGATCCCCCATCATCTTTCATCCCTGCAAACAAAGGTGCTGATGCAAATGAGTGCAAACTGTCACTGTTCTGACTAGGGAGTGCTTGCCCCAGTTACCTCCTAGAGGGTAAACATGCAAAGGAGACCAAAAGCACAAGAGATTTGGATTCGCTAATCACAGGGCTGTGCTATGTTATATTCAGGAACCTGAACACAACAGGTGACTAACACAGTCACAGAAAATGTCTTCTGGGATTCATTTAATGAATAAAACTGTGACCCTACAATTCTCCCTGCTCGGATGTGCTTGCTGCAGCTTTAACATTTTGGTAAGTCACATACATGCCATTTATTTGGTTCACAGTACCAATTGGTACACACAATGAAACACACAGGACCAGGTCCCAAGTTCAGATGATTTAACTCTCGAAAAGCTTAAACAGGCAACAACTTAATACAGATGTTCTGAAGAAAGATTGACCAAACTTTCTTGGACTAAGTTTTTGCAAAAACATGAATTCAGAGAAACTGAGTCTGATAGGATTCAATTAGGCAAATAATTTTGCTTATAAAAATGAGGGAAGGGAGTTGAAATACTCCTTTTTAAGAACTCCCAAGTTAAACATCTTCACACCAATGTGTGTCACAATTGGATTCCTTTTTAAAAAAAAAAAAATAAAGTGAAAAACGGAAACATTGTTATCTCCCTGTCACTTTTCCAGATTTTTCCTTTAATCTCAGGGCCAAAATTCAATCCAGAGCTGTAACTACATAACTCTTTCTGTTTCTCACTTTTTTCCTTTCATGTAGCCCTCTAGACTTCTTTTGGTACCTCCAAACAGGTAGTCTGCAGTCTTGTGTGAATTTAAAAAAAAAAAAATCTCTTGAATACTGCAGTTGTAAAGAATGCTGCTGGTGGCAGAACCAGAAAGACTCATAAGAGACATTTATACTTTCATGTGCATATTTACACATGAAAGTGGAAAGGAACTAGTTGACTAACATAGGAGCTGAAGGAACACGAAGATATTCCCTTCTAAGCCACTTAATGAATGATGCCTAAAAATGCTGCTATCATATCACAGCTGTCTCTCCTTACACAAGTTGTGTGGCATTTTACTTCTTGAGTAATTATCTCCAGAGAGGTATAACAGAATAAAACACTCAGCCGAGTAACCCAAAGCAAAATTTAGTGACCCACTGCACATACACATTAACAGTCTGCCAAGAAAACTTCCATTGGTAGATCTTCTGCAGAGTTGAAGTCTCTAATTTTAAGTCTAGTAATTAATCAAAAACAATTTGTGTGGGATTCATGCACACTAACCAAAGTCCTTTAACAGTTGTGTATTGAAGCATTGCTCCCCACCCTTTGCTCTGTGTAGTCAATAGACTGAAAGAGCTTTGGGAGACAATTCCTGTGTCCTGTCTTCCTTATAAGAGTTGGATAAAATTACTTTCTGGAGGTTAATATTTCTCTGCACTGAATGTAAAAATATTTAAGGGTAAAAAAATCAGATATGCAAGTCTAATTGTTAGATGGCTACTTTAGGGCCAGTGAATCCTTTCATTAGCTCAGAAATGACAGTGGCTGTCTGAGTCAAGGCAGAGACTGCTCAGAAAAGTAGCATCTCTTCCTTGAGATGCACCAGTGACTTTGTGCATTGTACAAGTGGTCAGTCTAGCTGGAGAATTAAGTCATACCACACCTCATAAATCCCAAATAAACAAATAAATAACTAAATGCTAAATTCAACTAACAAGGTGTTTTTGATGGCTAGGGTTGCCATCTGGTTAACTTGCTCTTTTCTGCATGTGGCTTTTGGGAGAAGGGTTTTTAACTATTGGTTTTTAACAATCTAAAAATGAGTTTGAATAGAAACAAATATAAAAAAATTTTCACAATACCCTGCTTGTGACATGAGTGGGAAAGCTTATAACACAATCTTCTTCTCTGTTCATCCAAACTGAGGAGCAGAGTGTTGCCCTCTTAATATAATTACTATTCAGATTGTCTTTTCCAGTTAACCATTAAAGTTTTTTGCCTTCACTGTAATTGCCTGACTTTTATGTGATGCACTCTGTTTAATTTATGAACTACTGCACATAATTGAGGTCATCAAAACTCCAAAATATATCTGATGCATCTCAGAAAAGCTGGTTATCTTTTTTTTTTTTTTTTTTAATTGCATTCAGGAGAGGTTCAGAGAAGCTGTCAGTCTGTTTTTATCAAACTTGTTCAGATCATGTCTGCAGCTGCATTTTTTCCTGTAACATTAGTATGCCAAAAGTAAGGGATGCATCCGTGTAACAAGGTATAAAAATAGGTCAATATACAAAGACATCCTCTCAGTGACAGTTTATGTCTTAAAGCAGTAGAGCATCCCAAGCTACTTGTGTTTTGAATTCCAGTACTTAATTTTCAAGTAAAGATATGAAATTACGATCCTTTAGCATTTGGTAGTAAGTTTTCTTCATTGAAATATGTCCATGGAAATTTCAGTTCCAGTTAATATCTTTCCTAAATGTTCAAAGTTAGCAGAGTCACTGAAGTGTCTTATTGCTTCTTTCCTCTCAAAGTTCTTGCACATTGGCATTGTACTGAGCCATGCTCTGCCTACAACATCCAAGAGTTGAAAAAGGCAAGTTTAAGTTTCTCTGCAAAACTGTCAGAAGTACAGTTGTGGGCACCTAATGAGTAGCTTAATATTTACAAATGTAAACATATACGGATGTTTGAAAAGGAAATATAATGCTCCGAGTCAATGAATCTGTTCCTAAAGCCTGAAATAGCTTCTGCAATACTGAAATAGCTTCAGTGTTTCATAAAAGCTGGGGCCAATGGACAACCAAATGGTTAATTTACTTACTAAAGAATGATGGGTTTGATTTCACTTTTTTTTTTCTAAAAATTTGCAATGCAATCTCGTCTCAGTACCTATGGCTTATTTGAAAACATTACTAAGGGACTAGATTTTGAATTTGTCGACTGAAATTATTCATTTTAATTATACGTTATGCTAACCAAGCTTGTTGGTATTGTTCTTGTTTTCTGCCTGTGACCAAAATTTTTTTCATGTTGAATAATGAATAATGAATGACAGGCACAAGTCCAAGATTTTAATCACTAGCAGAAAAATATCACTGAAATATTTGAGGGATTCTCAGCCATTTGCACACAATAGACTCTAGTCACAGTGATATTTATGCATAAAGGACCACATGGACCCCACAAAATGCCACAAACCTAGGGCAGCAACACATATTATTGGAAAACTGCAGTCACAGCTACTTCTTTGGAAAATATGTTTATTGAGATATTTAGGGAGTGTTAGTCTTCTTGGCCACTGCTACCTTTTGGATCTTTTCAGACCAGTGGATAGTATGAATGAAAATATCAGCAGTAGAATATCATTCTTCTTCCTTCAAGCCTTTCATTTAAAAGAGGTTTTCTTGCGCAGTACAAGAAAACTAAAACCTCAAGAAAAAATTATTGTCATTTTAATGTTTAATTGTTACATTGCACCTGGGTCATGCAACTGGTCTGATCTGTTCTCATTCATTATCTGTAGTACAGCAAGTTCTCAAGGCTTGTAATGAGATCATGATGTCAGGGAGCAAGGCATAGCACAGAAACAGAAGACAATTGTTTCATTGTAGAGCTTATAATATAAAAAGGAATGTAATTGTAAAAAAATCCTCTACAAAGTATGATACAGTCAGGCTTGGCACAATGAAATAACAAAGACTCTTAGCAGCTCAGGCAGCATAAAATCATGGACACATCAAGTCTTGAGTTCTGTGTTCTACTGTACAGCAATAGCTTTTAATTTCCTATATTAGAAAAAAAATCTTCAATAGTCTGAAATTCCCCTATTAAGAATCTTAAAACTTCAATGCCTAGAAATTTTACGTAAAAAAAAACAAAAAATACAAAGAAATAAACAAACCCAAAACCCATGAATAAACCATATTATAGGCTGTAATGTGGTCCTTTTCAGAAAAAGAAATGTAGAAAGGTACAGCTAAGGTCTTAGAAGAAACACTCTGACCAGTGTGGACTCTCTATTACTGGTACAATGAAGCCACAGAAAACAGAGTCCAGCTATGAGCAGTAGACTTGAAAAAAAAAGTCTAGAAAATATTTTAGGTAAGCTGATTTGTTTAAATTTACACTGATAATCATTTGTACTGTCAAGACACAAGAAACTCCTTTGTGAATAAGACACAGGCCATCACACCATGCCTTATATAGTGACCTCCTCAGACTGAGAGAGTAGAATGAAATAAATGCATATAAGACAAGATCAGGAAGGCAGGCAGGCAGGAAGTTGTTTCTTTCTAGAAAAGAAGGACGAGGCAAACATTGTGTGGTGAAATCCTAGTGGCTCAGCTTGCCTGCCTGAGAAATGGAGGAACAGGCTCTGGAGACAAAAAGATAGAAGAACCTTCCTAAAAAATGCATTGAACTCTGATACTACCAGAGTTCTAAGTGGAAAAAGATTAAAAATCAGAGGCCAATAGACGAAGTTTTCTTGCCTACTGTTCATTGATGAGAACATATTCTGGTAAATTGAAAGTTTATGAATTCCAAATACATTTTGCCTGCAGAATTGTGTACATATTATGTCTTATGCTGAAAAGGCTACAGGAAAATGCAACTCAGACAAATGTGGTTTTTGAGCTTGTATTATTCTTCTGTGAAGTTTTTCTCCCCCAGGAGAGAGTATGGCTGAACAAAATTGATCAGGATTCAGGCTAATCTATTACAAGTCCTACCCAATTGTTCCTTCCTTTCCTTCAGATGTTTTCCTTTGCTACAGCATCTGACAACCAGATATCCTCTTTTAAATGACTGACTCTACTCCACCAAGATAAATACTGCTGTTCCCACTAACAGATGAGAACTGAGATAACTATCTGAAAGTGGGTTTAGGTGTGGCAATGCTGAAAGTTCCAAGGCTCTTGCAAGGTGCCCAATCTCAGACAGGAATTTGCTGCCCAGAAATGCCTGAGCATTGTGTAAGCAATCTCCAAATAGGATTGAGAGCAGTTCATTATACTGAACAGTATCTGAGGAGATACCTAAGATAGCTATTAGGAAATGCTAAAAAGAAAGGTTTAGATAAAATACAACTCCAACTTTCTTTCTCCAGGCTCATGGTAAGGACACAAAGTCCCTCCAAAATAAAGTATCTATGTCAGAAAAGCATTTTGTATCTGGAGTCTCAAGAGACAGTCTCACAGATAAGACAAGGGAGACATGGATTTTACATCCTCCTCAACAAAGGGACCTCAGTGGTTTGGGATGAGTGCCTGCTAGTGCAGGACTGGACTGCAGTAGCTCAGGAACTTAGCAACTGAAATCTGAACTTCTGAGGGCTTACCTAAAAGTTTTGTGGCTCACAGTCTTAGACACTGATGTGACTTGGTGATTCTGGATGAGTGTGACTGGCCCAATGCTAGACAGAACAACCAGAATGGATTGAAGTGAGTGTTGAAAGACCAGAGTCCATCACCTGGCTGATGTCTGTTACACCAGATAGCTTTTTCTGGGCAGATTGTAAGAGCAGTGACACAGCCAGCACCTGCCATATCAGCACTGAAACAGGCAGGGTCCAGGCTGTGTGGCACCAAGCTGTTCACCAGAGATGGACATGAGATGGACACCAGAATGAGGAATTTCACAGGTCTCATTTCATAAAATTGCTCTCTGCTAATGGGGTTAGTTTGCTTCCAGATGCTTTCAAGTATATTGACTAAATATAAATCAACTAATTGACTAAATAACAAAAGGTGCATACATGAAACATGAAGGTGAATTATATCAGTACAGTTCACACAGCACCAATTAATGTGAACACAGCATCCACAATGCATGGCTTAACACTGGCTGAAGATAGGCACATGTCTGAGAACTCATGTTGGTGATCTATCTCCAGGTAATTCCCCTCCTTAACTATCAATATAAAGTACAGTGAGATATATGAAAGCACTTCTCATGTCCAAATAGGTTCTTGGTGGCTAGATGAAGGTTAAAAGTCCTATTGGCTAATTGCCTCTATTTAATACTGTTAGCAGATGCATTTATAGTTCTAAAACCCTTTTTATGATGTCTAAGTAATTGCATCAATTTGGCAAACATCTACTTAATTTTAAACAGCTTTAACAGAATGCCTACAGTTGAAAACAATTCTTGTCAATGCTTACATGAATTGGCTCATTTTAACTGCTTCTTTTGTATAAGGAGACAATTTGAACAATTACTCTGCATTGAAAACAGCTTTTTGTCACTGCTAAATTGAGCCGTTTGAACTGTTATTTACATGTGTTATAAAATTTTATTTACTGCCAAAGGAATTTTCCTGCAACTGAATTCTCATTGTGATTCTTAGATTTTGTTTAGACTGAAATGGTTAATTTATTGACTTTCATTATGCATTCATAGTTGGCAAAAAAGTTATCAAAATCAGACTTATTAAAATACAATTAATCTTCATCCATCATTACTAAGGTAAAATAAAATTACTTTTTTTCACTTCCAGTATTAAAATAACTTTTATTGAAAGATGAGAGAGTCACTGATTGAGTTTTCATCATATTCCATCTCAAAGCCCAGCTTCTCCTAGAATTTTGTAGCTGTTTCTATTACACAGCATATCTTTATATGCCAAAGTAACTGTAGATGAAGAAAATAATCCCAGAAAAGATTCAAAATATCCATTGCTGATTAGCAAACCAGCTAGTCTATGAGAAAAGACAGCCCCGGCATCACTGACATCAGTTATGTCACTGACATCTCTCATTTTCTTGAATTCAAGTGGTTGTCAGCAGTGCCAGCTGTGGTGAGTTTAGGTTTATTTGACCAGATGAAGATGTGACACAGGCTGTGTTTCCTGCTCTGCAATTCAGCCTGCTTTATGGACAGGTAGATAGCTCACCTGAGATGAATGGTTTGTCTTCTGACTGCCTGCAAAGTCCTCTGACAGAAGGAATCAGCTCGTGTAACTCACAGAGGGGCTGCACACATGGGCTTGCCTGCATTAGGAATGGACATTTGTCTGATGAGTAGTTTTTTTTTGTCGGACCTCAGGGCTGGTGGTGAATTGATAACTCACAAAGTGAAAGGTCTTAATGAAGAGAGGGACTGCAGAACCTGTTTGACATTTTAAAATACCAACTAGTCTCCACCACAGCAATGCAAAATGATCATACTTGGTTCAGAGTTGGGATTTCCTGGGTATTTCAGCAACCTCCCCTCCACTACACCAAAGACTTAGTTGATTTTTCAGGATGATGATGGGAGGAAAGTTTGGTGTGCCTTGGGCTAGTGGGTGAATTTAGTGGGACCTCTCTAGTTCCCCTTCAACCTGATTTTCTCTGATGATTCTTCAGATTATTCTACCTCCATCCTCTGTATCACACGCTGCCTCTTTCAACTTTTCCTCAGTTCTAGGAGTGCATTACCCATTTTGCGCTGGGTGTGCTGTAAGCCCACCCAGCACACACATACTCCACCTCCTCCACTTCTGGTTGGCAGTTCCTCGGTTTGTTTCTTGCAGACCTGCAGGCTGTTTCATTGGTTTTCTCATCACACACACAATGTTTTCACTCTTATTATAGGTGCAGTTTGTGGAGGGTATTGTCAAAGTCCTTTGTCCTTGTCTTCTTGAGGCTGCTGTCTCAGGATTTCACTGCAAATTAACCACAGATCTCTGTTTGTTTTCTTCAGTGCTATGGTATGAATGATTGTCTTGTGCTAATGGCAGAACTGTCGCAGGCAGAAGAATCTGTTGTGTTTACTCAACAGCAGTGGTAGCAAATTGCTATTATTCTGGGCAATTTTACATTTCCTTTAATGCCATTATTTCTTTTGCTTCCAGAATCCCAAATGTTTTTTTTTTTTTTTATTTTGGTTCCAAGAATTTCTTTGACCTTCTTTTGACTTTTTTTCTTTTTTTGCAACTGTGGCATCAGGAAAGTCAGATTCCTTGCAGTTTAAATGGCTACACCTTTTTGCCCTGTGCCTGCCTATGCACAGTCACTGGTAGGTTTTAAGAGACAGGTGGTTATATATACAATAATCTAGTGACCTGTTTGGCACATCTGCGCATTTTCAAATGAGTCAGGATGGTAAAAGTGGGTTGGGTTTTTTTTGGTTAAATCTCTGTTTACTAAGAGATCAGACCTCAGTCTTTATCTGTATTACTCATTAAAAAAAAATGTTTTCTTTATAGTCATCCACAGAAGCCACCCTACACCAAAGACAGAAGCTAGTTGGCATGGTAAACCAGTGCATTAATTCTGAATCCTTAAAATGTTTTGCAGTTCCAGACTTCTTCCTAATTTGCCTAAATTCTGATGCATATTTGGAGATCCTTCCTATACATCACAAATCTGCTGTCCATCTGCAGATATTGTGCGGACACCCAGTGCAACATACATACAGATCCTCTAAAAAGAGGATATCATCCTGTAATTCAAACAGTGAACCAGGATATTCCTGAGCAACCAGGGGGTGCAGGGGTACTCTTGACATTAGCCACTTTGGAGTGCTTCGTTTTGTAGCTTAACACTATCAGAGTATTTCTTTATCTTGTATGATTAGATCTAATGTAGATAAGACTCTTGAGGTGTTTTTATTATGAGATGCTGTGGCTATTCCAATTTGTTACATATTTTCTGAAGTGGTGGTTTATATATTTATAGCAGGTGCACCATTTTCAGTCTTGGCAATTGAGCATGGAGCCCTTGTCAGAGTTGTGAGGCTGCATTTCAAAAACTGCAGATAGCTGAGAGATGGAAAATGAAGGACTTTGATTATTGAATGGTTCCTCTGTAAGCATTTCCATTTGGAGCATCTATATTTGAAAGCCACTTTAGTCAAACAGGTAATCTAAGAATATCTTGGAAAATTCAGAGAGGCACTGAAAAGCGCAAAGTACAGAGCAAAAAAGTTACAGGAATAGAAGTCCTTTCTATGTCCTTTTCATGGTGTCCTTAAATGGTAAATGTTTTTACATCTGCATGAATGGATTTTAATTAAATTTAGTCATAAATAGAACACTGAGATGACACATTTTGTTGCAAAAACAATGTGTCAGCAAACAGCATCTGGAAGAGATGGTGCTCTGTCAGCTAAAGCAGATAAACGAAGCCTGAGCCCACCTCTGTTCTGAAGATGATCCTTGTGGACCCTTATTTCTCAGAGTTACAATGCAGGACTGGCCTCTGATCATAGAGCCACCCTGACTGTTTCCAGTAACAAATTCATGACACTCACTCCATGTCAAAAACTGCTCCAAGAGACCATCCATCTATAAACATCCAACGGCAGAGGTAGGAAGCCAATTCCTCCTTCATTGCCCACTAGAAATATCTTCATGGCAAATAAAAGAAGATGCAGATCTATGCCAACAAAAAAACAAACGCAGACATCTGTTGTGGGCCTACTTGCATTTTAGCATCATGGGCACCTATTAAAGCATAGGATAATTTTGAATAATAAGTTTGAAAAAATGAAAGGGTAGCACAAAAGAAAGATGGGCTGTGCGCCAGTACCATCACTGACTGCCATACTGTGCACACACAGCCACCTGCCACGTATGATGGGGTTGTTTTAAGCACTGCCAAAAGCAACTTGTTTTCTTTTTTTTTTTATATTCTTTCAATAATTTCCTTTTACTGACTGCTTTAAATTATCTCCAAAATGTAGAGCCAACCACTGAGGGTCATTACTTCTGAAGCACAAATACATCAGTGAAATTTTTCCTCAGTTTACATATCTGAGAAAGTCAATTCACATATCAGTGGTTGCAGGTACTCACCTTGGTGCCTGGTGTGATCAAAAGTGCACATTATCACAAAAAGGCTTGCAAACTGAGGTCTCTGAGCCCTACTGCCCTGCAATAATAGCACACTACATGTGCATGAGTATGGGAGAAGGGAAGAAAAGCATATACATGGATCCAGCTGGAATCTGGTAGGGTTTTGTCACAGATACTAAGAAACCACAAGTGACATAAGGGTTTCAGAGCTTACTTTGGTGATAAAATAACTGCAGCATTTGGTAGGTGTACTTAATTGGCACAAGGTGACACAAACAATAGGTATATATTTTCCAAGAGACTTCTAGGCACACCAAATGTTTAATGTTATACCAAATTTGAGAGGAAGTTGTCTAGACTCAGAATTGCAGTCCCACATTAAGAAAAAACAAGGCCATTTTTGAAATTTGACTACTTTTTAGCAGTTCCTTTCTCCCCAAGACAGTGAGTTTATTTATTATTGTTGCTCATCTCTTCTTAAAAACAGTTGCTCTCTCCTAAACCCTTTCAGATTTTATTCAGCTGCCCAGCTTTTTGGAATTTTTTGCTTAACAAAATAAAGCAATAACAAAAATTAATTTCTGTAAACTCAACCACACCATACATCCAGATCTTGAAAAGGTTGCCATATGTTTTTGACAGCATACAGAGAGTAATTAAAGCCAAAGCCAAATACAAAGAGAAGGGATGGGAGATCTCATTCTGTTGTCGATGTCGGGAGAGATGAAACATAATCCCTAAGACTGTGACATATTTTAATGAAGAGCAGTTCTTAACACTTATAATACTTGACTCCAAGTCCTTTATTAGTCCTTTGTTAATCACCTGGAGTGCTAATTACTTGTAATATTACCTTGTTTCTTAAATAATTTTAGCTTCTCTGTCTCAGAATATATTCATAAACAAAAAAAAGCATAAAGAAGCAAAACTGGGATCACTGAGAACACTAGGAACACATGAGGGTGGTTATGTGTGGTTATGTTGTCCCCATCCTGGAAGTCTGGCACGTAGTAACCCCAAATGTGAATAAAATGCAAGAGTATGTGCTATCACTTTGATATGCATCACTGCTTAGGCCCTGCATTGCAGAGCTACTGACCACATGAAAATGCTGAACTCAGCTACAAATTCAGTATTTACGAAAACTCAGCTACAGAATGCATTCTTATTCCTAGATATCTAGGCATATCCGTGGGAAATGGTATTTTGTTTTATCCTATTTTCATCTGGTGAGCTGCCAATTAAGCTTCTGGTTCCTATTAACAATTGCTAAGTGGCATATGTGATGTTTCTCACAGAAAAGATTGCAACAAATACAGGCTGAACAGAGTGGTTCCTCTCCACAAATTTTACATCCTGCCAGAAGCCAGAGATTTGCAATCATATATTTCTGTTGTCTTTCATAAAAGGCACAAAAAAGACGTAGTGGAACAAAACTTGCTTTGGGCATTAACAGAAGGGTACAGCACAGACAACCTGGGGGGTTTGAAGGGATTCAGTCCAGCGTAGACATCAGCATAATCAGAGGCACATCAGTTTCTTAATGTATACAAAGCTACACAACTTCCACACAGAGAGTTTTCATTTCCGTTTCAGAGATGGAGAACACCCACACAGTGAACCTTAGCTGGATTCCACCCTACCCCGAGCGTATGTCCAAACTAACTCATCTTAAAATCAAGCAACTGTCCTTTAATATGTAGTGCAGGCTGTGCAGGAAACATGCCCAACTGCTTTAAATGCACAACAAACAGGACAAGACAGCTCTGAACACCTCCAGAGAGCAATTTAGAGAGCCCAAATTAGGAGTTTGCATCTCTCAACTTCTCAGCGTATGCAGAGACTCAAAGGGCCACTTGTCCCTGCACAGCTGAGCAGGCAGCCAGCTTGAGCTGATCAATAGCCAGCACTCAGCTCAGGCTTTCAGCCCTGCTCTTGCCATCTGAAACACAGCAGTGCTGCTGCCTGTCTTCCTGCATGGCAGCCTACCCTCCAGGCAACCCTTGCCAAGCAAGAGCGAGCCCTGCGTCCGGGCTGTCCACAGCCTGGAAGGGTTGCTGCTCAAGCTCCCTGGTCCAGGGAGGGTAGCCAGGCATCGGAAGAGAAAGGATTCATGTGGGAACACTCCTCCATTTCCCTGCTCAGTCCAGACCACTACAAAGCTGGGAAACAAAAGATCTGTACTGGGAGAATGGTAGCTTGAGAAAATCTGATTTTTACCTAGAGGATTATGCTCTTATTAGAAGATGGTGAAGTCATGCAATATCTTTGGGTTATTTCTACTTTTGTCATACAGACATCAGATGCATAAACAATCCCATGCTGGGTAGGACTTACTGGCAAGCATATGCATCAAGAACACTTTCATAGCCACTTGTTTCTGCCTGATAGTTTGATAATATTCCTCAAAATGCAACATGACTTCATTAGGTGTTTACTTGCAGTATCTGAGACTCTGTGTCTATCTGAGACTCTTCCTTGTCTCTGTGTGGTACAGCAAGACCAGTAAGGGCAAATAAATCTGATGACAATAGAGAAACTTGGCTTTACAATCAACAGTAGGTAAAGGCCCCCTCTTGCAGGACTCTAAATTTTAATATATCAGCAGCTATTATAAAACTAGTGAGTGGAGACAGGTTTTTCCTGTTCCCAACAGTGTGGTTCTACTACTGAAGTGATTATTCCAATAAATGGGCACAAAAATGAATCCAATACTTTTTTTCTTTTTCCCAGACTTCCATAGCATTGTGTTCTTCATTCACCACAAAGTAGAAAGCAATTTAGCTCTTTGAGAGGCTATATTGGCCTTGTTTTCTTCTTTACACACTGTATTGCCACAGAAAAACATCAAGTTTTAGCAGAAGATGCTCTCTGTTTAACTTGTAGCTAAAATGTTTCTCTGGAAATATTTCCTGAATAGAGCATAGAGCATTTTCCTGAATAGAGCATTTGACTTGGCTTTTTAGAAGCTCCACTGATGATGGAAGTGAAAGGAAAGCCACTTTGATTAAGCCAACACTTCCTTATGATTACTGTTAAAGAGAGGAAAAAAAAAATCCATCTGTTATTATCACAGAGGAACACAGACAGAAAATCAACCATTGCTTAAAAAACAAAGATGCAAAATAAAAATTTCTGGGGAAATCTTCAGCATCAGGTGAAAAGGAATCTGGTGGCTTTTCACAGGAAAATTAAGGTGTTTTAATTTGGGGGGATTATATCCACATCTCTCTATTGACTGATCAATTGATAGATAGATGTTTAGAAGTCTACAGAATGGCAAAAACTTACCAGAGAACCTGACTGACTTATCTAATGATCTAAAAATGCATTTATAACTCTAATAAATACTTTATTATTATAGTAAGACTGGAGAATTTAATTTATCCTTGTAGTTCTTTAATGGTATTAGTTTACATAATTAATGGCAAACCTGTGAACTTTGGTGTATGCATTTTTGAAATCACATTTCTCCCTTTTTGTAAGATTAACTTAGTGTTGCTGACTCCTTCAAGAAGGCAGAACAGATACTTACACACAGGACTTTAAAATACAATATCATATCTATTATTACTGGCATTGCCAGTTCATCTCAGCCAAAATTAAGAGTGGCATATATCGTATTTTCTGTACTGGAGCTCCAGTTTTTGGAAACCTGGAAGGTTCAAGTCCTATCTTCTAGCTTTAATTGTTCGATAAAATATTAGATTATATGAATTAATTGTAAAGAGCAACTTAGGTTTTGTTTCAACACCTACAGACTGATGTACAGATTAAAGAAAAAGGGGGCATGGTGATACTTCAATAAAAGTCCAAATTCCAGTAGTATCTTTAACAGTGACAGACTAGCTGATTTTATACCATAGTCTGAGTACTGGATATAGCCACTAGGAGAATTATTTTTCTTCTTAGTTAATATGCTGTGGAAGACAGGAAACATATTTTTATATACACGGAAGACTAACTGAAGATGTTTCCCAGATGGAAGCTTCTCAAATTCCCTGATGTCTCTTAGTTACTGGCAACTTGTCCATTTTCCATTTTAGAACAATCTCATGTCTTCCCCCTCAGCAAAAAACTGATCTCATTTTGACACAGATTATTAAAGATGTCGTGGATGAAATCCCGGCTTTGTTGATGTCAGCAGACATTTTGCCAGTGATTTAAGCAGAGTCAGGATATTACCTGGCTGTCTATAATTCCTGGAGCTTTACAGTTAAACTAAAGTTGTTCATTTCTCCCACTAGAGATAAATCTGCTGCCCCACTCAACAGTACAGGTCTTTGAATCATACAGTAGCTTTTGAGATAAAGCCTCCCATGACAGAAGAGAGACGTACAGGGTTTTAAGGGCCCTCACATAGCACACCATTAGTTTGTGGAACTTAACCTTATGAGGCTTTGCTGAACTTAAGGAGATCACTGAAAAATTAAAGAATTAGTTAAAACATAATAATTTCAGTTAAATATGAAAAGGTTGGAAGATTCTAAGTTTTCAGGTTGTGGATTACAAAGAACATTTTTGAGTGTTATTTGATCACAATATACTGGTATGATTATGATATATGATTATGCTATCATTCCCATTATTATTCCTAAAAATGTCTTTTCTATCTCCCATCCTGAAAAAGCATAAGGAGATAGAAAAGCTCTTGGCCTGTAGGGGAAACTGTCAAGTAGAGCCAGTTGGAAAATGGTTGACTGAAGCAACAAAAAAAAATTACTCCTAAGAGGCTGGGATCTCATCACAGTCTACAACTTCCTCATCTTCCTCATGAGGGGAAGAGAAGGTGCAGACACTGATCTCTTCTCTGTAGCACCCAGTGACAAAACCCAAGGGAATTGCCTGAAGTTGTGTCAGGGAGGTTTATGCTGGATATTAGGAAAAGGTTCTTCACCCAGAGGGTGGTCGGGCACTGACCAGGCTCCCCAGGGCAGTGATCACAGCACCAGCCTGACAGAGCGTGAGAAGAGTTTGGACAATGCTCTCAGGCAAGGGTGCTCTGCAGGGCAGGAGTCAGACAGGGCTGTCCTTGTGGGGCCCTTTCAACTCTGTATTTTTTGTTATTTTGTGATTCTTCAGTCTGTTAATGAGACTGAATATCTCCAGCAAGATCTCCAGGACAAAACTTGCTGAGACATTGAGACCAGGCTCCCATGCCCAGGTAACTTTTGAGACTGAATACAAGTTAGTATTTCCCTCTTTTTGTTAACACCTGCAAACCCAGCTCAGGATACCTATTATGTTCAGCACCATATAGACAGATAACAGAGTGCTAATGTTATCTTTCTGTATAAGGACAAAAGCCTGCTTGGAATGGTCACAGGATGCATTAATCAGTACTGGAACGTCTGTTCATCCTAGCTAGCATCTTACATGTTCCATGGCCATGGTGACTGCGGTGTGTCTCAGAAGCTGCTGCTGCACATGAACCGATAAATCACCCCATTCACTCCATCTGTGCAGGCAGACAGTTGTTGCTGTGCCATATGTTCAAAGACTCTGGCTGGGTTTTATTGTGCATGTCATGTAACCAGCCTGTGCACATATAGTACCTCTCTGGGATGATGAAGACCCCTCCAGAAGTATTGCTCCCATGTCCTCCAAGATCCTGGATGTAGTCTATTCAAAGAATTTGTAGCTCTCTGGGGTAGAAAGCTGAATTGTAAAAAAGCAGTGGATTTCAACAGAAAAAGGAATCTTTGTACAACTTCTTATGTACTTTTATCACGATACGATAAGTAGAAGGAAGGTTGTAGCTTGAATACATCAGTGATTGTAGTCTGCAAAATAGGATTAAAGAAGATACCAAACAGTGTTATTTGCATTTAGCCAACATGTGCTAAAGATATTCTAAATTAAGAGCTTTGTCTGAAATGGCATGAGCAGAGACAGGACTGATCCATCCCAAACCTATGGGGTCTTCCATCCTGTTGCACCTGAAGTGCCAGCAGGGTCTGCCTGCTACTTACTTTCTGAAGTCTGTCTCGCAATCAGTAACACCCTACACCAAACTTGTGTGTCTCTGCCACACTGCAAACAAAGTCACTCTATTGAAAGCTGTTCCCTTTCTTTGGGTACTGCAGGATCCTTGTTCGTGTTGCAAGGGAGGGATAGCTTCATTTATAAAGGTATTAGCTGAAACCTAATGTGTATTAAAAAAATAAAAATCTAGTGTTTTCAAGGAACAGTGAAGAACTAAGAAAGTCTCCTCTTTCCCTGCATTTATCCAATTCGGTTAAGATAGGAACAGACCTTCCATGGAATAAACAGTGTTCAACTATTTCTCAGTAGCTCCCAAACTATGGAGTGATGGTAGCTGTTGTTTTCAGTGAAGAGGCAGCATTTCAGCAAGCTTCATTCACTCTAATGCACTGCCAAGCAGGTTCCAGGAAAGCCTACAGGAAAGAAAAAGACAGAAGGCAGCCCCAAATCTTATCAATGATTTATGTTGGTTTAAATAGATTTATCTTGTTGCAATCCCTTGAATTCAGCTCAGGCTCTGTCACATACACAGAGACAATGGAAAACACCACTATTACTCTCAGGGGAGAATGATGAAGGTACATCAGCTGGTGGCAAACAGAACATGTGAATGACTCTGGATAACCAATTTATCTTTCTGCCACTTAACCCTCCTAGCTTGCGAATATATAGCTGTAGTATCCATCCTGAATGCTTACTCCATTATCAAAAACAGGATGAAGCTTGCTTTGAGCAACTACTGTATTCTGACGCCAATATATCTCAAAATACCTTAGTTCATTTTGCCTCCCCTGAAAGGAGAATGGGAAGCACATTGCATTCATTGCGTACTGGTTTTGGAATAGTACATTCTGAGGAGAATTTCTTCAGATTAAGTTTTACACCATAATTCTTAAATATTCACCTTGTGAAAGAGATTAGAAAATAAAAACAAGCAATAAAACTAGCAGTGTGGTTCATTTCTCTGTAACTGTAAAAGAATATACACTGAGTTTTCTTTCATTTACTCTCTCTACATGTAACCTCCACTAGAGTAAACTAGTGGTAAAAAATATTTTTGGTACATACATATCCCCCTGTCACCTATTTCAGCAATATCTACGCCAGCAGTTTAATAAACACAGCAGGACACAAATATCTCTAGGTGGCAAAGAAAAGAAATTTCCTCCGGAGACAGAAAGGAATTCTTGGCTATATCAACTCCAAGTTATACTTATGTATGTCAAAAGGATCATCACTTTTTGCAAAAGAGATTGAATCAAGATTAGCAACCTGTGCAGCTAATATAAAAATCAGTCCATCACTCTTAAACCCTTTCCAACCAAGAGCAATGCTCAAGGGAGTCAAGGAGTTTTTAGGTTTCCCAATATCCTGTTTCAAAAGATGACAATGTATGCAGCAAAGGGATGTCTTGACACTTGAAAGTGACTTTAAAGACAGATTTATATCATAAGATGAAATCCTTAAAAATAGCTTTATTTCATAATATGATCTCTTATCTCTTAATATGAAAGCAAAAAAACCACTTATTTATACATTTGCAAAATACAAAGCCACAAATGTGCAGAAGTGAAAGTAAATGAGCATTTATCTGTAATAGTTCTTCCATACTTGAGTAAGGAATTTAGCAAGTTATCTAATGCTGATGTTTTTTTACTAAAACATCCCTTCACATTGTGCAGTGAAAAGCTCAAATTTCAGACCAAAGCTCATTAATACATTACATCATATATTTAAATTAAAAGTGCATCAGCTATCATACTATGTAAGCATGTGTACTTATACATGTATCTTATATATTCTGCTGCTTTAGATTGAGAGTAGATACTACAGTGAACCAACTACTTTACAACAACCTTCAGGGTGAGCTGTTCCTGGCTTGGAGGGACAAGGAGGCAACAAAGTGGTTTTCCTCAGTTCTCCTGCCTTTCCCTCCCTTTTGCTTCATTCTGCTCATATGCGTACCCTGCTCAATATCAATATCAATATCTTCAGAGAAATCCACCATATATCTCACTTCACTTCATCAAGAAGGCTACCTCTTACCAACTGCCTCTCATCATCAGGAAGTAGCTGATAGTTCCACTTCCAAAAGGAAGGAAAAAGACGTGGATTAATTACTCTCCAGCTAAGTACAGAAAACAGATTTTCCATTACACATTTATCATATCACAATATTCCAAGAAGTCTAACATCTTGCACTTTAAATGGAAAGCCGTGGACTCTGTTCTAAGAAGCTGGAATTTAATTTCAGATGCACCAGAGCAGAGACAGTAGGGAGGAACTGTAAGAAGGAAGATGGAGGCAGAGAAAGGTAACTGCATTATTTCTCAGCTGAGTTTATGGTAGGACAGAAATAAGAGCTTTACTGATGTTTTGCTCAAGTGGATCTCCTAACTCTTTGTAAAAGTCACAGCAGAATTGATTCTTGTGGGTAATCGAATACCAATGTCCTATTTTCATTAAAAGTAGTAGGAATCTTCCTGCTCATCTGCATGGACTTGGTCTGCCACCTCAGCAGTCCAGCTCTGCCTCACTGCTTCTGTCAGGCTGAAGCCTGGCAGGCAGAGGTTAACCAAGGAGGCAATAAAGCAGCTCACTCACAGATTGCTAACTAACGCAACAGCAAGGCTATGACCTGCTGCAGCTGCAGGGCAGGGCTGCAGCCCATCCCAGCACCCGTGCTGTGAGGAGATCAAGTCTGGCAGAGAAGTGGCATGAAGAGATGGGCTAAGGAGCTTCCTCAACTGCAACAGCTCAACTACTACCAAAAACACCTCAGTGGGGATGGAGAGAGGCCAGGAAGATGCAGCCCTGTGTGCCCCAGCAGTAATAGAGTGGCGTGGGAGGAAGGGGAGGTAGCAGTAACTGAAGCAGACAAATGAGCATCATTAGGAACAGCACAAAAAAAAAGGAAGCCAGATGAAAGGGATGCAGGAAACAGCCACATAAATCTTCACCTCCTTTGTGTATCATATTAATTTCCATGGTTGTTATTTTTGCAAGGAGATAATTTTTTCCTGAGGAGTAATCTGTCAGTTTTCATTAGCCCCTGGACTGGCAAACCTCAGTCAGCAATGATGACCTCCAATTCTCCTCCCCAAAAGATGCCATGCCCACTCCAGGTTTCACACAGCGTTTTCCTGTTTGCAATGTTTGATAGTGCAGATTAGCTGCACTTGATGCAAAATAAGGGACTTGAGCTTCAGTGTATCTGTGACTTCACTGATTTATACCAGCTCAATATCAGGCATTTAATTTTATTGCACTGAAAACTAATGGCAAAAATTTTACAGTGCCCATTAAAATCCTCTGTTTAGGACTTAAAGTACAGCAATTAAATGTCATTAAAAATATCCACTAAAATTATTAATACCTTTTGTTCTGTGCAGTGTGAAAATATCTCTTGCTGTTCCCTCATCTTTCATCTCATTTTAAAGACATTGATTTATTAGTTTACAGCTCAAGTAAATTGAGAAATTCTGATGCTCAGATTTCTTACATGTGACTTTGGAGTCTCATTTCTCAAATGTATTCCAGTTATTTTGACAGTTATGCCAGATTTAATTAGCAATCAGTTTCCCAACAGTTTGACTGCACTACTATTTTGATTCTGTTTTCCTCTTTTATGCTTAGTTCAACATAGACTGAACTACAACTTTGAACTTTGTTTTAGTACATGTAAGGCAGTGTGACAGCTTGACTTTCTTTTCGATGAAAACCAATTAATACACACCAGTCAGAAAATTAGTAGAAAAACAAAGTTCTTATGAATGATAATCACTCCCTTCATTAAAGCCTGCATTGTTCTTAAATTCTTTTAATTTGTTGGGTTTTGTTTCTAGAAATCTATAAACTCACTCATAAAATATTTCCAGATGGTCATATAAACATAAAGGAAAAAAGGGTTTCAGTGACCTTACTATAATATGATTTCAAATAAATACTTCAGGTAATGAAATTACAAATGTGTATGGGATTAATTGATAATCTCTTCAGCAATATCTTTAAAATATAAGTCATAAGGGTATTCATTCTCTTTCTGCATTCCTATATTTCCAAAGCACAGTGTTCTTGGAGAAAATGGTTGGTGCTAGCACAATAGATCTTTCTGAGTAGTCTATTAAATATTGCTTTCTTGAGTCGCTAAAGGTATCGTTCTACCCCCACTTACAGGCCACTCAGCTCTGCTTTTTGTGTAATTGATGCAAATGAAGCATGTGTTTTGTCAAATGCATGAAAAACAACTTTAGGACTTCCTAGTTATAAGAGAAATGAGAATGAAGAGAATTCTAGATGCTAAAGAAGGTTAAGAACACATGAGGTGATTTCATTCTTCCACTGATCAAAATGCTTCCAATTCCTCTTCTGCCTCCAAGCCTGAGTGGGTCCTGCTCCTGGGAAAGAATAAACCCAGGTTACCAGTACTGCCTGCGGAACAACCTGCTGGAAAGCAACTCTGCAGAGAGGGATCTGGAGGTTCTGTTGGATGACAAATTGTCAATGCCATAGCAGTGTGTCCTTGTAGCCAAGATGGAATCCCAGGCTGCATTAGAAAGAGCTTTGACAGACATCAAGGGAAGCCCTCCTGTCTCTTCCCTCAGCCCTGGTAAAGCCACACCTGCAGCACTGCCTTCAAGCCTGGGCTTCCCAGGACAAGAGAGATGGAGCCCCTGGAGTGGGTCCAGCAGAGAACAAAGATAATTAAGGGGCTGGAGCACGTCTGTTAAGAGGAAAGGCTGAGGGCGCTGGGCCTGTTGAGCCTCTAGAAGAGATGACTGAGAGGTGGCCTCATCAAATGCCTCTAAATATCTGAAGGGAGGGTGCCAAAAGAATGGAGCCAGGATCTGATCAGTAGTGCTGAGCAATAGGATATGAGGCAATGGGCAGAATTGACTGAGTGACACATTCAAAGTTCCATTTGAGTATGACAAAGAACTTCTTTACTGTGTGGGTGGCCGAACACCCAAATAAGTTTCCCAGACAGGCTGGGGAGTGGTATTATGGGATCTTAATTCATCTCACCTGGAAGCTGAATTAAGTGGCACAGCATATAATAAATACCAAAATTAACATGGATTATCTTGATAGATTCTTTCAGAAGCACTTGCAGACCTCCATGCACCAAAAGTACACCAAAAATACAACAGATAATCCACATTAATTTCTACAGAAAATAAGCCATGTAGGGCTCTTTCTTCTTGTGACTGATGACCTCTCCTTCCAAATATCTGGTTAATTTTGACTTTAATCAAGTAAGCAGGCAGCCAACTACCCATTTTCATGTACAACTACACGTAAAGTACATGGATGTACACTTTTATGTCCCATCAAAGTTGCTGCATGTGTTTGGTGCTGTGAATAGATCAAAATCTAGTATTTTGATTAAAAGTTTAAAAATAAAGGTAAAGCCTAAGCCTTCAAAAAACAATTTACTGCTCTCTAGGGACTAAAAATGAGTGACTGTTTTCCTAAAAGCCTAATTTTAGCTATTTTTTGAAGAACGCACTTACATATTGTCCAACAAATGTCAAGAAATGCTCTTTGTCTATGTCTGATATACATTCAATCACTTCATGCACTAATAAATGCATATATATATGCGTATACATTTCACTGCTGTGTTCTGAACTATAGAGGCATCAGACCACCTGTTTCTTGGCCAGAAGGTTACATTTCTGGATATAGAAGCAGCAGTTTACTCTGCGAGATCTACTCATTCCTAGAGTTTCTGTGTCCATATGTGAGCAGGAAGGGGAAGCTGACACACCATATCTCACTAGACTTCACCACATCTGCCAAAAATAAAGAAAAAAAAATACAGCTATTTGGGTGTTCTAAAACACTCCATTCAAGTCCTACTGCTATAAACTTTGTGAAGAAAAAAAAAGAAAGTATGAAGGAAGGTACAAGATGCTGCATAAATGGTCTTAGGTCTGGACTGCCTTAGGATCTCCAGTCTCCAGTCTCTTTTTCAGAGTAGAGGACAACATCTCCACAGCATATAAGGAGGATAACTTTGCTTAGGTAACACTATCAACATTACAAAGAACAGGCTGTTCAAAAACATGGGAGATCTTTTATTCTTGGATCTTCGCAACATGGTTCTTGGTCCAATATGGCTGTACAATGTTACCTCCAAATCAAGTGACATGCTGTAAACTTGGATTTCTTGTCCTTAATTGGTAAATAACTTTAAATACCAACAGCGCACATGCCTGGTTTTACATTGAAGGATGAGTAGGGAGATATATTGACTTGCTTTCTACTAGAGTGAAAATACTTTCCCTGAAATCTATAGATAACAATGAGCAGAGTCAGGCAGTGCTGCTTAACAAACCCACTTAAAATAAGTGCACTTACCTGTAAATAACTTACCCTGACTGCATCATAGTGCTTCAGTTTTTGAAATTCAAAGGTAAACAATCTACCCTCCTTAGGGACCATTTTGCAAAATTATATGCACTAGGTGCAATCTGGTCCAACTCAAACAAAAACCAAAAGCATTTTCTAAATTACTACCTTTGAGTCCCAGGGAAAAATTGCCTCTGTTAGCAAGGATTAGGTGTCCCAATTACAGAGAAATCACTTGCCTATTTCTTCAACTCAGTGGAGCTTTGACTCCATCACAGGATATGCTGGAACATGAAAAGCCCACGAAGACTAGACCCATCGAGAGCAGCAGCTCTCAAGCCAAAATATTAAAAGCTCATACACCTTGCCCATACTCTCATGGCCTTGGAGAGATATTGGAAAAATCTATACAGAGTTGCCTAACCCTTCTCAGTCTTTTATTTCAGTGCAAATCCAAACACTTCTGCTAGCTGACAGTCACTTCCAGAGGGACCAAGGCCACCAGCACATCCCAGCAGCAGCGGGACAGAGTCTGTTCCATGGAATGTCACAGGACTGCCTGTCCACTCTATTAAAAGCTGTGCTTCTTCAAAATTTCTCAGACACAAGAAATGATCCCAGCCCCATCCTTCATCAGAATGAATGCGCTTCCAGGTGTCTGCAAGGAGGATTACCTAATCATGTCACAAACAGTCTGGCAACCAACTGACCATAAGGAAACTCTACAGCAGGGCTCTACAGTCTTCCTTATCCTGCTCCCTCCTTTCCAGGTGGAGAGCAGAGACTCACAGATGGCTGTCATGAGCTGCACATCTCCTGTCCTTTTTCATTTTCAAGCCATCAGGCCTGCAAGGTTCAGCAAGCTTTGAGCCTTGAGGAAGGTGCTGGCCAACCCCCTCAGCTACCACATGGCTATGGCAACATCAGCTTTCTTCCCTTCCCCAGGAGCTGGTGAGCAGGAGCTGCTCAGCAGCCACACCTGAATAGGCTAGAGAGGCAGTATTGCCAGGGCAGAAAAACACAACCACACAGGTAGAGTAAAGGTTAGGAAAAGTGAGGGGCTCAGACACTGCATGCAGCACTCAAGGGCCCATACAACTTGGACTGCATTTCCTCTTCAGCTTTTCTTGTTAGTCCAATTCCAGATTCCCTTTTCTTCTTATGATCCTTTATGGGATCCTGCAATGAAGAGAGTGCTCTCAGGAAGTGGAATATGATATTTTCTTTCAAGATGACTTTAGCACTGAGAAGACTCTGGATTATGCCCACTTTTGCCAGGAAGCAAAGTGTAGAGATAATGGAAACAAATAGCAGCTCCTAAAAAGGGTTAAAGCCAGGATGGACAACTGTCAGGTCACTTGTCTGAGTTGCAGAAGAAAATGCCTGTCGTGGTGGGGGCCAACCGAGAAAGGGCTCCCTGCTTTTGAGGGTAACATCATTGCCAGTATGTTACCAGTAATCTGGAAAGGCTTCTACTGAAAGCTGAAAACACAACAGCATCCAGTCTGAGTCTGTCATGGAATCCTTGATCTGATGACAGATCAGAGTATGACTCCTCACAGACATCCAGTTCTTCTCCACTGGAGGAAAATAAAAGTAGTTCTACTCCGTCCCATGCCCTGGGGCTTTTAGATGACCATATCTTCTAAGAGCCTGGAATGCTGTTTTCTTTTAGTTTACTATTGATGGGTAGTCTATGATGACATGAATAATTTGATTTGCATAGTGCAACACCATCTCTTGCTAGGGATAAAATTTGATCATAACATATTTGATGTCACGTGATGTTTGTTCTTATTCGTTGCCCCATAGATCTTAAAATCATCCTTCTCCAGAAGTAAGGAGGATGTAAGGACATCTCATACTTACTTGTTTTCAGTATCTTGTTCTCCACCAGCCACTCTGTGTTGTTGACCTCTGGCTCTAGGCTGGATTCCCAAGCACTCCCCATAAAAGCATAAAAATATAATGGAGACACACTAAGGCTCTGGTCAGTGTACCCTGGGATCTTTGAAGGGAAATATACAAATGTGTCCTGCTCTTTGAAGGCATTTGAAGACAAATCCATAGGAACAAATGCTGCACAGGTGTACTGTATAGATGGATACTCATTGACTCCAAGGCATGAACTGGCCTGGAAACCACAATGCAGAAAATAGCCAGAAGCCAGCCCTTCTCCCACTCCTTTACAGGCTCCCAAGTGATGATAGTGGCGCCTGAGTTAGGCAGAATTTGCCATGCTGGCCCTTGCAGGATCACAGTATGCGTGACACCAAGCAGGCTGGGGCACAGCCAGAGGCAAAAGAGCCTTGGTGGAGACATGAGCCAAAAGTACAGTCTGTTTCACAAACTTTTAAATTTTGGGGTCACTGCACACAACTCTTGTATATGTTCCATCACCTGCTCAAAAGTCTTGTGACAGCTGGTACATACACCCTGTCCTAACGCACAGAACAGAGGCATTCAATTTAATATGCTGTTCAGGTGACTGAAAAAACAGCATCTTACAAAATAGCTTATTCAGGAACAAATTATGTATGTGTCGCTGCTCTCTGTAATAAATGTAGAAGTTTTATACTGCATTTTTAAAAAAAATTGACTTTGGGGTTTTTTAATATAATTTAACTAAAATTTTATGTTCATGATTGCTTCCTACAATACACTATGCAAATGGAAAAGAAATATGTGGGGAATTACATCGCTAGTAGGAAAAAAATTCATAAATAAAATGTGCTGGAAGTATAACAGATGGTTGGTGGTCCTTCATATCTCAGGGTGACAGAACCGCTCCTACACTCGGAGGAGGAAAAAAGAGATGTGAAACTTGTCTGTATTGCCATTACACTTGTGCTGCTTTAGGGTTCTTGACACTGCAGGGTGTGGGATTTCTAGCTGTGCCTAAACTGAAAGTCAGTCCTGGCTCTTCAGCTGTCCACATTCCCCAACACTGCTCTTTTCTCAGAGCCTGGAGGATGTTGTGCATGTAGATCAGACTACCAGCACCGCACATGCTGGGCGGGCATCAGGACCTTCGAACAGAGTAGGGCACTCACCCTCTCCCAAGCAGAGCCAGAGTACAACAGCAGCCTCTGCTGCTCCGTCTTGCTGAGAAGCAGACGGCAGTGTGGTCACTCCTTGTCCCTGCACACCCTCGCTGCTTCTGAAACACCAAGTGTGGATACATGCAAGGCCCTGCAGTATGTAGTGCTGCCTCAGCAAGAGAACACTCCCTGCACAGCAGCTCCCTGGCAGACATGTTTGTGACCTCTCCAAACAATTCTGCTGCAATGATGTCTCCAGTGGTCTAGATCTCTGTAACCCTTCCTAGTAATACAGTCTCAGAAATAGGATGTCACAGCTGTCAGTCATCTACAATACATCTTTCCTATAAAGCTAGTGGATGTGACAGTAAACACTCACCTTCAGCTAAGCCCATTCTCAGAAATTACTTGAAGGCAAATTGTTGAAAAACAGACAGGCTGTTGCAAATGGGAACAATGAAACCAGTGCCTGCGTTGATTTGCCTAAGGTTTGGATACAAGGTCACATAGTAGGAGAAATGAGGAAAGAAATCAGCATATGGTGCATAATGGGACAATTTTAATAACAAAATTGCTAATTTTCACCTCTTATTCCCAAAACCTGACCTCCTCCCTTCACAGACTGTCCTTAGGTTGCACTGGTACTTGATGATAACACACACAGGAAGGTCACTTTGTTGGTCTCTTCCCAAGGAAATACTACCCTGAGCAAAGCAAGGGAAGAACAGGATCCAGCACTGCTTTTCTTACCAACTGCAATAAACCTGCAAAGAAGTTGTGTCCATTCCCACAAACCCCCTGCAGCCAAGGGGTGAGAGAAGGGATTCAGATTAAGCAGTGATTCAGTGAGGTGGAGCTCTTATGCCAGAAGCATAACTTTCCATGCCAGGATGATAGCTCTGAAGGATGAAGCAGTACTGCCAAAAAGCACAACAGGGAGGACACTGAGACCACTGGTGCAGAAGTAGCTCTTCTCATGTATTGCATGCACAGTGAGCACAATTCCAGTATATTTTACAATGGCTCTACTCCTTCAAAAGTCCATGAGCAACAAGAGCATTTGAAATTTGTCACCTTTGCCATCGAGTGCTGTTTTTTCACCATACAAATTGTCACTAGATGGACTACATGTCAGATTTTGGAAGGTCATTTGCAACATCCCCTTTTCAGAAGCATCCACCACTTAGTCAAATTATTTCCATGCTACCACAGAACAATGAGCCCCTGTGGCCACACTTCTGCAGGTGAGGCTGCAAACATTATCAGCAAGAGCTATAATGTTTATCATGTTTGTAGCAGCATTCCTGTAATACTCAAGAAAGATTCTATCAAGTCTGTTCTGTATGTTCTTAACAGCTTATCAGAGCCACTAGCCTAGGAGCATCTCAAATAGAAGCGACAAAAAATTGTTGCTATTTCTATAGTTAATGTACTTTAGTGCAAGAACTGCATAAATGACTTACAGCCCTTTCAATACTATAGCACCAGACTGATTTACAGAACACCATGCCTGAACTTCTCCCTCTTAGATCTGCAAGTGTCCTTGAAACACTTGGGCACTGAGTGCCTGTCTACTGTTTCTCAACATGAATTTTCCATACATAATAGAATTTCCATACTCACAGAAAAGCTCCCATCAGAGTGCATTTTAAGTGAAGCACTTGTATCTGTAAAATGTCAGCAAAGCATCAAAATTTAGAAAGTGTGTTGGTTCTTCACTCTGTTTCCAAAAGACTAATCCTATTTCAGATCCCACCTATTTTATGTTGTAGATCCCACCTATTTTATGTTGTATACTTGAAAATGCAAAAGGTTCAGGAATGGACAGAGTAGTCCACAAACACCACTTCATTTACAGTAAAAATGTTTAGGAAATCCATGAATTTGGGGGATAATAACATCAGAGAAGATGCACATGATCTCACCTGCTCTCTATTTCACTTTCTGTTTAAGAAAGAAAAATATATACTACATTTCCAGACTTTTCTTTTCCCAATAAAGAAGGACAAGATTGTCTAGAATGTTTTATTTTTCAATTCCAAAAGAATATTCATATGAGTAATTCACATCAGTGATTGGAAAAACTAACTACAGATACATAACTTTGTAAATAACTTTTTTCCAGAGTATGTGAAAGTGTTCTGAGTATCAGCATTTTGTTCAAATAAGAAGCTCTTAATTATAGTTTTAACTGATTATTAGTACTTAACTACATGTGTTCAGAAGGAAGACATTCTGTGTGAATAATTATATGCTACATCAAAAAAAGTCATTTGTTTCCACTGCACAATTTATTCACTTTCAAATTAGAAAAAGAATTACTATGTATTTGACAATTTGCATGCATAAACTCAAAACATTTCGGCTCAAAAAATTATTGATTTCTTCCAGTCTTGTATTAAGGCGCTCAGGAATTTCACCTATGCAGACAAATATCTGGATTCAAAAAAAAAAAAAAAGAAAAAAAAAAAAGAAAAAAAAAAAAGAAAAAAAAAAAAGAAAAAAAAAAAAGAAAAAAAAAAAAGAAAAAAAATCAAAATAGACAGACAAGTTACAAGTCAAATTTACTTCTGTTAACAATTACAACCATAGTGAGTCCTGGTAGCAGACAGTTGCATTCCTTATCTTTTCAGTGTGTATAGCTGATAGGAGTCAAAGTGATTGGGGAAGAATTATCTTCAGCAAAAGTTTCTTCAACAGTTTCTTGATTTGGAGTGCTGAATAAGCCATTGTAATGTTATGTCTGCCAGGACAGATGAAACAAAAGGAAAAATTCAACAGCCTGTTTGCAGACCGCTGAAGCACAACAAAACACCAACAGGTCAATACAAATACAAAAACCCCAACCAAACAAAACCCAGAAACCAGATTCTCATTCACATTAATTAAATTTCAGAACTTCAATCTCCACGTGACCCTTTTCTAGTTATTTTTTGTATGTTTTTAATCATGTGCAGTTTGAATTCTTTAAATATAATGACTGACATCAAGTTCTCAAAGCCGTAGATAAGGAACTGTTGAAAAAGCAAAGATTTAAGATGACCATAAAACAAACTGTAAAATCCAGACTAGAATGAAATGCTGTGTGAGAACAAAGGAAACTACACAAACAGAAGGAAAGAGAAGGGCAAACATCTGACAATATATTAAGAAGCTATTTAGGTAGGTTGTGGGAGTCCAAGGTCTCTGAAAGACATGCAACATTGGACTAAAATTTGATAGCTGAAATTGGCACCCCTCCTGATGCAATCCAATGCACTGAGCTGAAAACTGCAGCAGTTCACAAACTGATTCATGAGCAGATTAGATGTTTTTGCCTCACGGCAGTAACATCTGTCAGGAAGGCAGGAAGGATGTCAGGGGGCAGCAGCAGCTCTAGCCCTCAAATTGAAATTTGTTGCCTTATTTGTCTTAAGTTCAAGACAGCGCTCCATGAATATCCTTGCAGACCAGCTTAGGCACTCAGACTGCCGAAAAAAGCAACCCACTGCATTCACATCAAAGCTAATAACTATATAATTATCTTTCAGAGTCTCAGGACACAGTAACTGGCAGCCTTACACCTACACCTCCTGATGAGACCAGGCTAGTCTGCAGTTTGCACTGAAAAACCTGTATCATCTCATTCAACTGCACTGACATCAGTCAAAGACAAAAGAAGAAGACTGCTCCTAGTCTTCTCCTTAACAGACTAGTAGTTTCATCAATTTAATAAGCTACCGTAACTTTCATTGTAAATAGTAGTAAAAGTCTTTCATCATAAATGGTATTTTCCAGCCCTTTGGTCTCCCTACTTTCTCGCCCAACCTCTTTTCTCAAGGTCTTCCTCACAATATGGCACATGGTGCTCCAACAATGCCCATACAGTCCCAAAAGGTATATGCAGTGTGCTCCCATTTTTTATTTTGGTTTTGGCAAACATTCAAGAACCTGGCTAGTCTTTGTTGGCACAGTATTACATTGGAAAATACCTGACCAAGTCTCAGTTAGGATTTGAGAATTTTTCATCACTACTCCCAGAACTTCCATAAGTGATCTATACTGTTCTGCATTAATGATCATTCTTTCATGCAAATTCTAACATGCTTTTTGTTGCATGGTTTTCTCCTCCAGGGCATCCAGATAAATGGACTGGGATCAAAATCTATTTTCTCCATGATTCTTTCAGAAATTAAAATGTTTTAATTAGTTTCCAGTCACAATCCCACTTTTAAGAATCTCCACTGCAGCCTGGCCAATTCGATGAGGATCAAGCATCATTTCAAAAACCTTGATCACATTTGCTGCCTTTCAACTACTCAGATTATCCTGTGTTGTCATCTACAGACCCTATCTCTCAAAGTCTAATCCTCCGCAGTGTAGCAGCACCTTCTGTGCATCTCCCTCACTCAGATAACAGCTGCACCCCAAGCTGCAAGAAACATGGGTCTGGTCTCCTTCAAACTAACAAACTCAAGTCATGTACACAATTTCCAGGAAACGCTCTCACTGCCTAACCCATCTCTGCACACAGCCGAAATCTCCCCCAGCTCACTGAAGTCCAGGTTCCACAGTCTCCTCACCATCTCCACTACACCTGGTTCTCTCTATTGGGATGGAAATTTCCCTGCTGCTGAGAGAAAGGGGCTTTCTTCCCATTCCCACTCTCACAGTTTCTCACTCAGCTGAGCCCTACGCAGCTTCCCAGCTCTTCTATCAAGTCTGGCTTCCTCATGTACTAGCTACAAATATCCAGCCAGGCTCGATCCCATCCCATCCAGCACCACTGGTCCCAGCAGCAGGCAGAGAAGGGTGGCACAGGGGTAGCATGTCCCCTGACAACTGCTGCTACCTCAGTCCTTGCTTCATCCCTTCCTCCTGCCCTGTGGAGGGCAGGGAATGGGAGAACATGACAGAGGAAAGGGACAGGAAATAGAAAGACAGAAGACAGGAAAAGGCAAAAAGCAAAGGCAGATGGAAGACAAGTTCATGGGGATAGACCTTCACAGGCTACAGGATACACTCAATACATTTCCACTTGGAAAAAAGCACCCATCCCTCAGTTCAAGGAACAGCCACATGCACATAAAACCTGCTTACCGAATAAAATAGAGTATGGAGTAGATCACCAAAATTTTTTTAGGATCACCTAAAAACTTGAAGGCCTTCATATGCAGCTACTGTTTTTTTTCAAAAGTAACACAGGTTTCTTATAAAGGATTCAATTACTCCAGGCTTTAAATAAGCTTTTCCAAGGTCCCTGTCAAATTAACTTCTCATGGAACTAAATATTTCTACAATTTTTTTTAAATTCTACATAACTCTATGTTGAAACAAATACAACCACATACAATATTTGCAAAATATTGTAATGTAGTATCTCCAATGAATATCTCAATGTAAATTGATTATTTTCAATAATATAGTGGAGGTAGATGTTCAAACCTGATCTGATCCAAAGTACAAAGCATACATTGATGACACTAGAAAAAGCTTACCTATGTTATCCTTCTCTTTACAGGAGATAGAATAACAACAGATTTCTCTGTCTTGAATAGCTGAAAGGTTTCTACAGAAACAAAAATGGTAAGTACTGTTATAACCCCATAAACACTGAAAATAGAAATTTCCATTAAAGCATATGTTTTCTGCTTTTTACTCAGTGAGTTCAATTCTATTCTCGGATGGTAAATTCCTTACATTCATTAAAATATGCCACTGCACACAGAAAACCACACATTTCATAAACTATAAGGTTAAAAGTCATTTCACAAAAATTTGAATTTATCATTAAGTCAGTGTAACAGTGAGAAATAAATCCACAGAAATCCATAAGCTAAAAATAACATTTTGTGGTCGCAACCAAGTATTATCCATATCTTATCATTCACCTTTTACTCTTTTAACTTAGAATTCTGAGGTTTTTTTTCTCTCCAGTAAATCATCATAAAATATCAGTACTCAAATGATCACACCATTTATCTTCAGGATGTTTACTATCATACTTAATACATCAGATCTGACTCCTACTGAAAGGATGCCTCTGCATTTAGGAATAAAGTGATTCTTAATCAACCTCTTTCTGGGAATTCTCCAACCCCCTCAAGAGCTTCTGAACACTTTGTTATTTTTTTCATTTATTTCTCTTCACTCAAGTGACACAGGCATGCACAAAACATTTTCCTGGAGCAGGTGGGAAGTGAGAGCACTGAGAAGTCTGAAGACCCTACAGGAGATTCTAGTAAAGAGGAGAACTGAATAGGGAGCTTCCTGGACTTCAGGAGAACAGACTTGGCCTCTTCAGGGATCTGCTTGGAAAAGTGCCATGTAGTTAAGGCCCTGGAGCAAAGAAAGGCTTAAGAAAGTCAGTTAATATTCATCTCCAAACTTAAGAATAACCTATCCCAACAAGCCTGGAAAAAAAAGCCAAAAGGCATTAAGTGGATGAACAATAAGCTCTTGGCAAAACCCAGTAATAAAAAGGAAGCATACGGAAGGTTGAAGCAGAGATAGGTAACCTGGGAGGAACAAAGAAACATTGTCCAAGAATGCAGAGACACTGGCAGGTCAGCCAAAGCCCAGATGAAGTTAGATCTCATGAGGGATGTCACAGAAAACTAGAAAGTGACAAAACGGGAGACATGAGAAAATGTGTGCCCACTGTGCAATGAGACAGAGGACGTAGTTACACAGGACATGAAAATGCTGCCTTTGCTAGCAAGATTAGCCTTCAGAAACCCTGGGCCCCAGAGATCATGAGTAAGTTAAGAGCAAAGAAGTTGTTCCCTTGATGGAAGAGGATCAGATCAGGGAATAAATAAGCAAACCTGACATAGAGCAGTCCATCAGCTCTGCTGGAGCTTTATCACCTAAAAGTGATAATGTCATCATGCTGATGTAATTGTGAGGCCACTTTGAACAATGTCAACTGGGAGAGGTGCCTAAGAGCAGAGGAAGGCAAATGTCACTCTTCAGAAAAGGGAGGACCTGAGAAATACATGACAGTCAGCCCCACCTTGATTCCTGGGGAGGTGGTGACGCAACTAATCTTGGAAACCATTCCCAGGCAGACAAGAGGGTGACCAGGAGTAGTCAGCATGGATTCACACAAAGGAAATCATGCTTAACCAACTGAGTAACCTTCTACAATGAAATCTAGTTTGGTAGGTGATGGGAGAGCAACAGATATTGTGCACCTTGACTTGAGTAAGGCTTTGACAGTGCCTTCCATAATAACCCCACAGACAAGCTGAGGATGTATGGGTTGGAGGCACAGATGGTGAGGTGGACTGATGACTGGCTGAAAACTGCGTGATCAGTGGCACGAAGGCAAGCTGGAACCCAGTGACTACTGAAACCAATACTGGGTCCAATCCTGTTCTACATCTTAATTTGTTGCAAATGATGGGGCAAAGAACAAATTTGCTGATGACAGAAAACTGGAAGGAGTGGCAGATACACCAGTGTTGTGCTGCTGCCCAGAGGGACCTCCACAAGCTGGAGAAAAGGGCGGGCAGGGACCTCATGCAATTCAACAACGGGAAGTGCAAAGTCCTGCTCCTGGGGAGGAACAACACCAGGCACCAGCACATGTCAGATGCCAACTGTCTGGAAAAGCAGCTTTGCAGGAAAGGACCTGGGTGTCTCAGCAGGTCACCAGGTTGAACACGATCAAGCAGTGTGGTAAAAATGCTAATGTTATTCTGGGGTGCAGCGGGAGTGCTGCCAGCAGGCTGAACGAGGTGATCCTTCCCTTTTACTCAGCACCTCTAAGGCTGTACCTGACCAGCTGTGGACCATCAGCATGAGAGGGATATGAATCTATGGGATATAGTCCAATAAAGGATGACTAAAATACTTAAGGAACTAGAGCAAGTCACATACTAAGAAAGGCTGAAGAGCTGGGACTGTTTAGCCTAGAGAAATAAAGACTTAAAAAATTTCTTATTAATGTGTACAAAAATCTCAAGGGAACCTATAAAGAAGATGGAGCCCAGTGATGAGACAAGAGGCAATGGCTGTGAATTGAAACACAGGAAGCTCTCTCCCAACACACAGGAACATTTTTTACCTCTGAGAGTGACCAAGCACTAGCAAAGGTTGCCCAAAGAGGCTATAAAGTCTCCATCCTTGGAGATGTTCAAAAGCTGCCTGGACATGGTCCAGAGCAATCAGCTGCAAGGGGCAAAAGCTTCTCATTGAGCAGACAGATGACCTCAAGGTTCCTTCTAACTTCAGCCATTCTGTGAGTCCCAGCTCAGTAGCCCAGACTTTGGACCATCCTTACTGCATTAAAACTTCACTTTCTACTAATTAAAATTATGTGACTTGTGAATCCTACTTTTCAAAATTAGTGCTGTACTGGTCATTTTTTACAAAATTGTGTATTTTCTTTACAATTAAGTTTACTATGCATCAATTTTATAGTTTCAGTAATCCCTAAGTTATGCTTCAGATATATGGCAAAAATACCTGACTTGTTTAAATTTATCAACACTAGATTGATATGGTTCTGTTCTAATGCCCTTCAAGCATTGAACTGACACTGCATTGTACTGTGAGAAGTCAAAATGACCCTGTCACTATCCACAGCAGTCCTATGGATTATCTGAAATAACTTTACACAACCAAACAAAAATCAAGAGAGGTTCAAATCTACTGCAGTAAGTTATCAGCCTAGACCACTACATCAGGTGCCAGCAGAGCTCAAAGTGGAATATCTCAGAAAGTAAAATAGCATCTTTTATGGCCAGTTATTGCCATAGACTACCAATAATTTTGAATTACATATCAAACTTCACAGTCTTTGCTTTTCACAAAATCCAGCTACTTACAATTTCTCAATTAACTGCTTCTCATCCAGTGCACCTGGGAGGTCTCGTTTATTTCCAAGAACTAACACCTGAAAGAAATAATTCATACGCATATTAAATCCAGGAGCAATGAAAGTTTATTTTTGTCCGTAACTTTTTGTTGGCATTATTCTGGGTCTTGCAGCTATTTAGAATGTAACAGCGGACACATTCAAAATGACCAAGGACTGTGGGAACATCATGGAAATCCCACTCCTAGTCAGGACCAGATGCTGGATGCATACCCTCTGAAAATTGGCTCAAATTATTTCTGGGTGTATTAGCAACACAAGTCTCCTCTGGAAGTGAATCTGTCCATTCTGGATGGCATTACAGGATGATGTAGATTAAATGCAAAGAAACGTGGAAGAGAGCACGCATCAGGTGCACTCAAGCCACTGAAGAACATTCAGTTCAGAGGACCAGACTGATGTTAATCAAAAGCAGGGCCCCAGCAGCAGAGGCTGGTCCTAAAGACCCAGACAAAATTCTCTCTACATTATTTTGCTCCCTTGCTTCTCAACACTGATGTACTGAACAGCTCAGCCTCTGAGTTAAGCATCACCTAAGCACCAGCCACCTCTCTCTCCAATTTGAGCATCCATATAGAAATATGAAAGGTAGCCATCAGGAATTAAGTCCAAGAAATGCAAAAAAATTACCAAATATATGCTGGTACTTCAGACTTCCTATTTAAGGTTTCAAGTATAAATGAAGGCCAGATAAAGGGGTTGAGCACATTCTGAGATAAAGTAAGGAATGGAAGGTTTTTCTAATTATGATTGCATTATTGTTTTCCAGACGTGCTACAATTCTAAGTTAAGACTATTCCATTATATCCCATGAAAATCTATAGTGCCAAATCCTGAGTACAATAAATTAAAGGAAGTTCAATACTAATTACTACAGATGAAATAAAAGTAAGTAAAAAATATGTCACTGCAACTTGGAAAATACCATGCACATCAGGCTGGGCATTTGGAATGTGACACTATAACATATAAAAGGCAAGAAACTTAATTAAATACTATTGAAGATGTGAGAGACCAATCATTTCAGTAAGGAAAAGTGAAAAGCAGAAAAGCATGGGAAGAGAGTGCAAAGGACAAGCAATGTCACTCCCCATTAACAGGATAACTGTAGATTTCATAGGATTTGTTCAATAGCTAATTAACATATAAAGTCACAACAAAAATATCAAACCTTATAAAAATGGTGGAGAATCACTTGAAAAACTCCCTTTTGAGAATAGTGGGAGGAAAGGAGGGAGAGAGAGGGGGGGTGTGACTGTATACTGGAGGTACCATCTCTATCCAGACCAAGTCCCAGGTATCCTTGGGGTGTAGATGCCATTTCCATAACTGATGGCATGTGTACAAACAGCTCCTTTCCCACAGTTTGCCGTGGTGGCAATGTCCGGATGGGTAGCATGGCCAGATGCTAACTAAACCTTCAGCTCCATTAGGCCTGGAATTAGCTCCTGCCTGCTGTGGCATTTGTGCTTATCTCAAGTTCCTGCTGTGGTGGCTTATCTTATGGGAAGTTCCTTCTGTGGCTTTGACAAGCATTTTGACATACTTCAACTGCATTAAGTCCTTACACTGTCTACTCACGCTCAGGTGACTGATTACTTTTACTGGCCAAGTGTTCAAAGAACTGCTTACAAAAAAGGGGCCAAGGAAGAGCCATCAACTTGTGAGCAACTTCTTCCTCATTTGTATGTACTACTGTTTTCTTATAATCAAGGTATGAACTATTGCTTGGTGGTGTCAACATAAAGACCAGTGATAACCTGATGGATTCCTAAATCAGCAGATTACACTTAAATAAACAACATTAGTCTCAACCTTTGTATTCCTCATTAGAATTTCAGCCAAATACACTATTCTTTGACACTTCCAACTGGAGAACAGATGCATATTTGCATTTTTTCCACACAATTTAGTCTGAAATACTAAGTCAAGAAAAAATCAGGACATAAAAAACCAACCTCCTACACAGTCTCTGAAGGCAGAGGACACTACTTGATGTTACTGTCTGCCAACCTGCAGAAAGATCTATCTCACATGCTGTAAGATACTGCCAGAAACATACCAGGATCACTGGCTGAAACCAGCCAACAAGGGACTGACTGGAAGTAATTACTGTCTGATAATGCCACTCGTAAAAACACAATTTTTTGAAATCTATTCTGACCTTTAGACAAGAAAATGTACAAACGCAATGCAGCATTTTTAAGCTGTTGAGTACTATGAAAAAAAAATCACAGTAATTTTTCTAAGAGTGCTCAATGTATCAAGGCTGCATCATAGGTGAATTAGTATTTTGAAGAGACCAGAAGAACCAAGCCATGAGGATTTAGGCCACACTGTCAACATCCAGGTAAGAATAATAATGAAAACACTTACTGGAATTCCATGCAATTGTGGCTTATCTATCAAACTGTGAAGCTCATTCTTTGAAGCTTCTACTTTTTCTAGGTCTGCTGCATCCACCATGTAACTGCAACAAAGAATAGTTATTCATGGTATTGACCATTACCTGCAGAAATTTTCATAAAAACATTTGAAATGTGACAAACGTGTTGATATTAACAAGACCAGTAAAAAATTCCAAAGTTGTATAAGCCCTACATTTACTGATATAGGATGACATAGTTAAATACAGCCTGTGGGGGAAAAATGGCCTGGAATATGCACTTACATGTCTGGGGTGCTGCATGTGCAAAACACACTACTTTTATTGTACTGGCTCTTCTTATGTGATGGAGGTGGACAGAAAAAAATCTATTTTATTTATACATAATAAAATGTAATACCCGATTTTATAATAATATATATTGCAAAGTACATTTTCCATGGACATACAAAAGAAAACTTACACAACTGCACTGACTCCTCTGCAATAACGCTCCCACATGCTTCGAAACCTTGGCTGTCCTCCAATGTCCCACACCTGAAAAGGTAAGAACACTCCAGCCTCAAAATAGTTTTTAATGACGTTGTCCTAACCCAACAGAATAAATTAACTCTTATGTGCAGCATGCAGGTTGTATTGCCAATTCCAAAATTTTATTATAAGGTCTTCTTGGCCCCTTCCAGCTAATGGAGGGGGACAGGCACATTCACAGAGTAAATCAGACCTGTGACACCAAAAGCTCCAAATATTCCTTTGGAGAATGTTACCCTTTCCCACACACTGAAAGAAAAGCCTTACTCAGATACTGAAGTAAATTATTACAAATTCAGGGTCTCAAAACAAAAAAAGAGTATAATCATTGTAGGAAACAGTTACACAGGTTAATTTTCAATGTGGCTAGGGAGACCTGAGTTAAGAACGTATCAGAATGCATCAACAGGATAAAGACAGATAGTAAATTAAAAAAAGAGTTGGTCAGAGAGCAGATTGAGTTCATGTAAGGGAGATACTCCCCACTCCAAGAGCTCCAATACCTCCACAACTCTCCCACTGGTTCAACAAATGCGCTTTAAAAGACACATCATTTATTTAATCAGAACCAGAAAGGAAACAGTAGTATAGGTAGACCTGAAGTCATTAAGCAGTGTTTCTTCAAGAAAGAAACCTCAAATTCCGCTTGTGATGTTATAAAAGCTCCAATCCCACAAATACTTACACATGCTATTAGTGTCCAGCAATCCACTGAATTCCTATTTGCTAAAACATTAACACACTATTTTTCTGTACAAGAGTTACGTATTCTGCTTTACTTACAAAAAAATTGTTATTTTTTGTTGGATGACAATATCTTGTTTCAAAACTGTTTCTCAGATCAAAATACCAGGTAACATATCTACAGCATTCAGGCCAAGGCTTCATGATAATGTATCTGTTACAGCTACATCCAAAGACAGTTGTGTTGCAAGTGACACACAGATTAAGAGAGTGATGAACATTGAAAAATAAAAGTAATGGATTTGTTCCTCTGCCAAGGACAAAGAGAAGCAATTATTTCTTATTTTAAGCAGATTTAGGTATCAAAAGAATATATATTGTATATCAGATCTATAGGAGATATATATTACAGAAGAAACTAAATTTGGAAGTAATATATACAGAAACAAAATTTTTTAAGAGTTGTCATCACATTTACGCTATAAATCCAAATTAAGCCTGCTGTGGCAACAAAGCTTTGCACAGAAGAGCAAGACTTCACAGACCCATGGATAAGGCCTTTTTCAATTAATGTCCACTATTTTTTAATTTCAGAGCCTGTAAATCATATTTATGTATCAATTTTGTATAATTTTCTATATATTATATTCATATTTTAGAAAGAAATATTTCCCAATTTGCCATTAAAATCATTCCCTGACTGATATCTTACCACTCCTTCAAACATAAAATTATTGTATCACCTAAATGTAGAGTGCCTTTTGATCCCCTGAATACGATTAAACATTTTACACATGAAAGAGCTTCTGACCATGAAGTGGGTATCAATTATTATCTGTACTGACATTTGAAGCACTGTATCAAAGGTCTTAGTAAAATAAACCTTTATAATTTAAAAGCTTGAACGTGATAAGTACACAGTTCAGCATTATGGTTAGGTGACAAAACTTACACCAATACTAATTACTCCAATAACTCATGAAGACCTTGAAACTATCCAAAGCCATCTGGTGCACATCTGTGTGTCTTGAAAAAGAAACTAAATTATTTTCTTGGTAGACCAGAGGAAAAAATAAAAAGGGAAAGATGTTAGAGTGGGCTAGTAGTCAGATTACATTTTTGGAATGCTGATAGTCACAAAAATCTACAAGATGATGTAGCGTGGACTAATCACAAAATAAATAATACAAGATTAAAAAATACTGGTTTTGTCCTTGCCTGATGATATACTATATCTTACAGTATTAAATTGCACTGCAGAACAAGATTACTCTCATTAGGAGAAAAGGTCACCTTGAAACAATGGAAAGATAAGTCATTTCCAGTCAGTTTCCTTAATCAGACTTACAGCTAATTCATTAAAGTACAACATGAAGGACACAGTATAGACTAGGTGTTTTTAACAGTGCTTTGGAATCAAGTTTACATCAATACAGTAATATTTATCTGAAATACGGAAACTAATAAATGTATGAAATTGAAAAAAATTCTCATCTCTTTCCCTCTGAAATCAAAATGGTTTTAACAGTAACTTTCTAATACTCTTTATTATATTGAATAGCCAATGAAAGTTTTAACTATTTAATTCAAAACACAAATTGCTGCTCCAAACCATTTTCAGAACTGTGAGAATACAAGAGGTACCCAGGAAGGAAAGGGAAGAGGTCTTAGTGTTAAAGTTTTCTTGCATGAACCTTGCATGTTTTGTATATCAACTGTTTTTGCATCCCAGTATTTAATACACAGGTAAAAAGTATCTTCTGGGTATGAATGGGGATAGGCAGGAGACGACAACTCAATAGCTGAACATACAGCTAGCTATAAAAGAAGTTTATTTTGGCAGGTTGTTTTTAAAAAGAGGCTGGTATTCAAATTTCTCCCATGGCTTTTACTGGCCCTTCATTTTAATAAAAGTTCCATAATATTTAAAAGGTAATTTTATCCCTAGGACACCAGCTAATTTTAAGAATCAGCAAAAGCTTACATAATGACCAAACTGAGAAAAAGTTTCTTTGATACCTGGTACCATTGCCTCACAGGAGATTAAAATCTCAAGGATTTGTTGTTCAGGCTCTATCTCAAACGCACATATCTTGCTGGTACTGTGTTTTATACATAACTGTTTTATTCATTCCTATCTATTCTATAGTGTAGTAATTCTTACTGTACTTGCAGGTCTACACTGTCATTAATTACTGCAATGTTTTAATCTGCAAACTATACCACCATGACAGAATCACTGTTTACCATATACTTACCCGAGATATATAAAAATCTTCTAAAACAGGAAACTTTGGATTTTTCTTTCTAATTTCTTCAGGAGGATCTACAACTCCATCTTAAGAGCATAACTTTTAGCTGTATTTAAGGAGCAGATGCTTTTCTTTTGCACAGAGCTGTATCATGACAGTTGAGCAAAAATTCACATGAATAGGTTCAAAGATTTTTGAAAGCTTTCAGTTACAGGAAAGTTCATTAACACTCTAACTGTGTTTCTTCAAATTAGTTCATATTGTGGGAAGGCTTGATGATTCATGAGAAAGTTGCAGGAAAAGTGTTTTTTATATGTCATGATACATGGCTTTTTTCACACATGCTGGCTAGGAGATTTCTTGTGGACAGTGATTACAATGACAAATTTGTATCTTGGTGTCAATGTGCGGGCTCAGTACCTAAAATCTCACAGTAGTCAGCAAAGTCCAGACAGCCTTTCAGCTGATCAGATGTAACATCTTGTTTAGGATGACAGAATTATGCTCTAGGCTTGACAGTACTGACTACAGCTCCTCTGACTGTTATTAAAAGAGCTTAAGCCTCACTGCAGAGATATAACTGTTTACATGCAGACATCTTAACCTGCAAGATGAATCCAACACTACAAATACTTGAACTCGGAAATATATCTTTCTTCTTGGAAGTGTGCAGAAAATATCAGCCATAAAACCTTACCTAAACAAATAGGTGAGGTATTTGTTAAGCAGAGAGGAGTATTTGGGCAGAATAAGACAGCACCAGTAACATCCACCACCACAGTACACACAGACAAACCTAAGATGTGACCAAAGAGCTCAAACATACACAGCAAGCAGTCGTTGCATTCATAGCCAACTCGGTGTGTAATGACAGGGAGCAACTGGAAAGCATGGGACAACTTCAATCACCTACAATTTAGGCATTGAATCCAGGTGACCAAAATCTCTTTGGTCACTGAAGCGCTCAGAGAGCACCAACAGCAGGAAATTATTCCATTTGATTCACCCACCTTGCCTACCTGGTGAACCATTCTTGCAAAGCACCCACTGCTCCCCAGCAAGTTCAGACAACTGGCTCGAGCTGGGTTACTTACCATCTGGCTAAGCTCATGAGGGACAAATCCTAAACAATCCTAAACAATCACCTATTCTGGACTGGAATCTTCAACCAAAAATAGCCATCTTTTTTGCCTAATAAACAGAAGAATAAAAAAAAACTAATAACCTTAAAGTTTCTAAATAAATTGCCCAGTATATACAAATCTATACAGTCTAACTTTTAGTACCTACCAGCCATGTAATTTAATATGGAAGTTAGAATATCTCACTACTTTAGAATACTTACTACCTATTATCCTATATATTGGAAATGCCTTCATAGTTGCTCTTACAGCCAAAAAAAATCTGCAACGTAGTTACATTTTCTGCAGGCAATATTTCTCAGAACACTAGGTTCTTTGAAATCAGTCTTGGCCCTTTAAAGAATCCTGTTCTCCCTCCTCACTGGTCATAAAGTTCAACTTTTAAACATATCATTAGGCATTTTAATCACATCAGATAAAAGAAAAAAGCTATGTGTGCATTTCAATGTTCATAATTTAATCACAATATTTTCACTGAAGAATTGGAAACAGACTCGTGACAGAAAATGTTCACAAAGTATCTTCAACTCCTGACAACAAGCACAGAAGCATTTTCATGGCAGAGAGTATTTCTAAGTGATCAGGGGCTATTTGCCATTTTATCAGAGACACAAAATACAATGCTGGAAGGATCAATAGGTGGATTTTAAACAGGACACAAAAGCAAAGTCCTTGTACATAACTTCCTAAGTGTCCTATCAGGCCATTTCTCTAGCCTGTCAAAGTTCTTCTGGATGGCATCAGAACCCTCTATTGCACCAGCCACTCTTCCCAGTTCTGCACTACCAGCAAACTTGTTGAGGTGCAGCCTGTCCCACCACCCAGGTCACTAATGAACACACTAAACAATCCCTGGGATTTAGCACTAGTAACTTCCTGCTGTGGGTCACAGCCCTTTTAACTCACCAGTACAGCTCCTCCTTACAGACAAAACACTGGGACATCAGCAAAAATCCTTTTTTTTTGTCTAAATAACCACTGTGACTTGAAATCAGGCCAGACACAGCACAGCTTTTTCAGTGATCCAAGTCATACAGAATAGCCAATACGTGCTGAAGCACTACACTCAGAGTACACACAAAGGCTTGTATTACTGCAGGACATTTGAAATGACAATATGACGGGTAAGATAACCTGAAGAGTAGGAGGAAGTATTACAGAGCAGGAGGATGCTGCTTCTGTTAGGATGTGTAGAGACCTGAAAGAGTCCAGAGCAGAAGCACTGCAACAAAGGAAGCTGGCAGAGGAATACACAGAGCTGGTATCCCTCTCCTGCCTCTCTGCCACAACAGAGCCAAGCACAAGCAGCAAGAAGCTCGGCTTTGCTCTCCCGCGGGCAGGCTGTGCAGGGGGTGGTGGAGGGACACCGGCACCTAGCGGTGACAGCCGGGGTGACACAGCCCACCGGCCAGCTCCAGTCCCCTGAGCACCCGCTCTCCACTCCCTCCAGACCGCCACGGCCGGGAACTGCAGAATCTGCCTGGCCATGCTATTTCAAGAAAAAAAAATGCAAGAGCAAGGGAAATTAATCTGTGGCATTATCTGTGCGTATACATGTCTGTGGTGTTCTATTTCCTTTTAACTGAGGCTGTTCTAAGACCATCACTGCAAGAACCAAAAGTTGCTTGGCTGGAGGTTCCCAATCACTTTAAATAGCAGTTCACAATTCAAGTCTTCTGAGGTTCATGAAACTTGGCTTGTTAAAGGAAATTTTATTAATTGCTGTCTAGCTTGTCAAACAGTAAATCTCACCAAAGCAAAAGGACTGCTAATACTAAGCAGACACAAAAAAACCAGAAAAACCATCAAAATCAAATCACTCACCAAACAGCAAAACTTGTTTGGAATTAAAATCTCAAAGCAATTCAATCTCAAAGCAATTCAGTCAGATATTTTCGTTAGGGAAAAAAAAAAAGCCATCAGTTTTGTAATGAACTTCAACAGAATAGTTCTAGCACATCCTTAAGTTTTAGTACATAAAACATTTTGATGCTAGAAATGATCCTGTACTTCAATATCTCAGCCACAACCTCAAAATATAAAGCTGCCTGCTTAGGTTTCAAATACCGTGTGGTAAAATCCTTCTTTTATTGCCTTCTCTTCTTGGAAACAACAGGTGACAGGTTATTAAACATATTTGATAAGTCAAAATTTGACAATTCATGGTTAAAGCTGACAGCCTTACATTTCTAAACATGTTTAGCTTCAATTCAAGAACATCTGAAACTGGCATCTTCCTAGAAATTTTTTGGCTTGTGTTAATCAGTTTTCTTTTAGTGTGGTTCAGATAAATACTCATACATACATGCATGCCAGTGACCATCTAATACATTAAGATTAGAGACTAAACATTATAATACATCTACCAGCTTTTGGAAGTGACTGCCAAAATCAGAAGAAATAAAAGAAGACCATGGGTTTCAGTTCTTTCTGCCTTCTGGAACTGTATGGAATCTGCAGATGGAACTAAGTAAAGAAACCAGGCAGTGACACTGCACTAGCACAGTAGCTCCTTCTTAGCCGCCTACCCCAAAATACAGCAAAAAACCAGATAAAGGATTAGTAGCACCTAATTGCCAGGTTCGCAACTTTTGCTTTTCCAAAAGTGATTAGTCTTCTACTTCCAGAATGCTAGTTTTTCATTTGATGACTTTTTGACCCAGATGATTTCTCAGCCTCAATTTTACAGCAAATTTAATTGACTCTGTTTTGCAGTGTCCTGAAACCTTTGAAAAAGGTCAGACACAATGTCAGGTCTTTGCTTAGCAAAAACATCATTCCTGTCATGTTTAATGAACTGCATGGGTTTAGTAAAATAACACTTCATCCATGAATTTTAATAGCTGACAGTTGAATATCACAATATTTCTTTGAGAAGAGTTACTGGTTTTGATGGGATAAAAAGGTTAAAGAAAATTTTACTCTGAATCCTTGTTACTGGGCTGCAAACAGCTCATAAAAGGATTCTTGCAAGAGGCACCTCCTCATCACTCTTGAGTCATCAACTTATCAACAGATGATGTCATTTTTCCTACAGTAAAATAATTTTGGAAACCTCACCTAGCAACAATCTGTAAGATTTTAATCTAGATACAGGAATACTGACATACAAGTAGTTTATCCTGACAGACTTTCACAGAAACAAGCATCAATGTGTAAGAGTCATATTCCCCTAAACCCCTTACTTGCACTGAATACTGCTGTAGCAGAGAGACCATGAGAACAAGTCAAGATATGCTCCTGTGCAGACTGGCTTCCAAACCAAGTATCATTTTTGAAATGAATAAACACATTATGTTGGCTTTATCTCCTTATTCTTAAAAAATCAATTATAGCAATTATATACAAAATTAATTTGGAGATCAAAGAGTAAAGCAAGGCACAGTTCCACAGAAACTCACCCACATCCTCTCTGCACAACTTAATCTTGCAACATCATTTGCTCTGACAACCCTGGTATAAACTATTAGTCAGTTCCTTGTTGAACTTTCCTGGCTCAAAAAATACTTTATTTTGATGACTGCTTACTAGTAAAAGAATTTTGCCTACTTTAATGATCCACCAACAACTTTTCTATTTTCTTCTACATCTGATAACTCTGCAACAGCATCAGTATAGCCCTCCAACTATGCCTGTGTTTTCTCTCTGTCAATCATGACCTCATTGTTTCCGTACAAAAGACAAAAAACAAAGGAAATTCCTATACATGTGGATTATTTTTGAACTATGGTTGAATGTGGTAACTTTTTATTGACTGTAGCATCTCTGAAATTTGATCAGTGGCTTAGGAGTTATACCAAACCAGAGGAAGAATATCTATAGAACTGAGGGAGAAAAGAATTTACATATTATGGAAAAATATGGAAAAGTCAAGGTAAAGACAAAAATCTATATTCTCTTGACCTAATTTTAGAAGCTGTGAATTTCATCTAGACTAATCAACCAGGCTTCCTCCATAATCAAACAACAAGAGTGCCTTAATGCTACCAGAGTGATTTATCTCTATTTTGAAGCCTAAGTGTCTCTACAGCTCTAAGAGATGGTTCCCTGATAACTGACCTCAGTTAGATGTTCTATTTCAGCACAGATAATTTGTGAGCTAAACCACACTCTCCATTGAGATACCTGAGTTAGGAGACAAGTCGCCCCAAATCTCACTTACAGTTAGGAGGAGGGGATAAGGGGAAGAGAGAAGATAGCTACATCCCCCAGGAGTCAACCCAGCTACCTCAGTATCTCCACATTTTATGACCTTCCTAAATCAAAAAAGTGCAATAAAGCTTCTGCCTGGCATGGAATACAATGAAATCAAACAGATTATTGTAACAGCGAAATGTATTACTATTGCTGGAGCTAGAAAAACAGATAAGAGACTCTATAATCTTAAAAGAAATTTCCTGTCTCTCATATTTCCAGTCAAAATTACTCTATTATTTATTCACTCTGTATTAATTCAAACATGCACACCTACCTTTATGGTAACATTTCCTTTTGTTATTTTTCTCATATTGAAGCCTACGGTAGGAATCATATCTTCTGTGAACTGCCCCGACTAGAATATAAAACCAAAATTATATTTATTATAAAACAGTTGATACATACAAGAAAGGTTCTCATTTGCAATCTATAAAATGTTATTTTACAGTACTGTAAAATATCACATTAATTTTCAGCAAGAGCACTGGCCAGCACTTCAATTACTGCATTGTCACATCAAGGAAGACTGTTCATTTCAGTCCTTTTAAATGATCTTTTATTCTTTTCAGCAAAAAAGATCACCCCAGAAACCACGAGACTTCAGATAATTCTTCATCTGATCCTTTGGCAGCACAGCCAAAATGAAGACCTGTAGGATTATTTGAGTTGAAAGAAACTTTCAAAGGTCACCTAGTCCTACCCCTAATGTGATAAAATATTATAAAACTGACTACACCATGATTTTTTTTCTGTATTTTCTCACTACTGTTGCCACCAGTTTAACTCCAAATATAAAAACAGTGAAGGATTACCACGTGCAGACTTATTTCTTCTGTGTAGGTGCCAGCAGAGGAATCCTGCTGCAGAGCTAAGAGAGTGCCATTAAGACAGAAAAGCACAAGGTACTAACTCCGTGTACCATAAACCACAAATATAAACCCCCAGCACAAAAACACTGGCTCCTCCCCCAGTTCAGAGAAATATTCTCACAACAGAGACACTTCTCATCACAGCCACAGGAACCTTACAGATTTCTACCCACTACAGAAGACAGCTTTTGAGGATAAAGACAAAACTCAGACCAGAGTAGGTAACTCATAATTCATTCTTCCTTTTGAAAATGCATCATTAACAAGCTAGTGTGTCTCCTGGACAATAAGACAAGCAGTTTGTTACTTAAGTTATGTCCACACAGAGACCCAGGTGCTCTCTGCAACAGTCAGAGCAATCCTGTTTTTCCAGTCATCTAGCAAGGAAAGCAGCACCTTCTGGGCCTGCCACTGCCTGCCCACATCTATCTGCCCATATTTACCTCTTCAAACCCATGCTTGATAAGCCCTGGGTTGTTTTTTGGGGTTTCTTTTTGGAAGAAAATATGGGTATATGGACAAGGCAGAATGCAGTCATGTTCCATAAGTTCCCTCTCACCTGAGAAATGGATGATCAGAGTTTCAGGGTGCACTGGAACAGCAATGTGTCCAGGGCTATTCCTGGGATCTGTACAATTTCTGAAACTTTTGTCTTTCCTGTTTGTGGTGGAGTGAGAATACACTCTGCCTCCAGTTTGTACTTACAATATAAAGCTAATAATTTTTAATCTGGGGCATTAAAAGTTACGTAACTTTTGACAGTTACATGATTGTCTCACAAGATTTTGGAGTTTGGAATTAGATCCTTAAGGCAATAAACAACTTCCATCAGCTCCTTGTTCAACCTTACTTATGGGAATCTCCTTGCTAAATTCTGTACTATACATCTTCACCATCTTTTGTCTCTTTTTCTCCTCTTCTTCCCTGCTTCAGTAATTTGTCAACAGCAGTAGGGGAAAAAAAAAGTGAAGACAAAAGCCCCTGCAGTTTCATACATATACACATACTCAAGACAAAGCCAACCAGTAAACCCTCCTGTGTACTGGGTACTGGTCTGCCCAGGAAAATGGTAGAGTCACCATCCCTGGAAGTGTTCAAGAATGGACTGGATGTGGCACTTTGTGCTATGGCTGACAGGGTGGAATTTGATCAAATTTTGGGCTTCATGGTTTTGGAGCTCTTCTCCAATCTTAATGATTCCATAATTATACAAATTTGTTAAATTTGTTAAATTGGTACCTATATTTGTGGATGACTGACATATAAACACTGAAAATGTATCATCATTACTGAGGGACAAGAATGCCTGGAAAACGAGACAGTTGACTCAGGAGGCTGTAGAAAGTCCAAATTCTTGTCAGCAAGTAATACCATATGTAATACGCTAAACTGGAAAACAAAACCAAAAACAACCAAAAAAAAAAAAAAAAAAAAAAAAAAAAAAAAAAAAAAAAAAAAAAAAAACCCACCATAACTGCTCTAGTACTGGGGATAGAATTAAAGAATTAGCATCCTCTTCACTGGTTTTTAATTTTTTCCTCTAAAAATTCCCCATTCTGGTTGAATGGAACCAGATACAAAGAAAGTATTAAGTCCACAGTTTTTTATTTTCCCACACAGTGAAAAAAAGGAAGGAATACGTTCCATCCTTTGCCCACATTAGTCCAAGAGATCTGTCTACTGTGTTTTAAGTGTTGTAACCACCTGGACACCATAAAGTAAAGTCTGTACTACTGCGCTTGCTACAGAAAGTTCACATGACAAGTTGTTATTTTTGTGAATATTTAAGAAGTGCAAAAAATTATACCGTCATATTTCAGTAAAATACAGATTACCTCCCGACACAAATGAAAAATAACTGATGGTAAAAAGTTTGTAATGTCCTCTAAAAGTTTCTGAATATTGAACTGATAGCGAACACTGTCATTACGCCCTATCATATCAACAACCATGGACCAGTTTCTACTCCATGACATCAATGCACATCCACAGTACAAGGCAGTGACTGAATCCAAGGTTTCCATTGGTAACTAAGGACTAAATATGGCTCAAACTCTTAAGAGCACAGACTATCTCAAAGGGTGTTTATTCAGTCTTAGTACGACAGGATTTCTGAGAGCTCTTGCAAAGTGAAAAAAATTGTCATTTCCAATGTTTCTTCTTGATCCACTGCAGCTTGCATTTTAAGCAGTGACTATTTTACAACAGCTATTTTCAGCCTCACATTCTAGCCACGTATTCAGAAGTATACATAGAGTTCCCAACCTGTTTGCCCTTCCCATACCAACAGTAATCGAGAGTAAACTATTATTCATTGCCGTATCCTAATTTTTTTTTTTTTCTTTCAAAATCCTCCAACCACTTTTCTTCAGTGATTATCACGGCATGTCCCCTCCAGACTGGAAGATCCAAAATCTACAAAATGTGCAATGTGTGACCCTCCCTAAGTCACAAAACATGAATGCCTTGCAGAATACTCTTAAGAAATAACATTTTCAGGGAAAGTCAGACCTGCAGTAGTAACAGGAGTGCTCTGGGGTTGAAGGTAACATCAGAGAGACAAACACCTACAATGCCACTCCATTAACGGTGTGTCCAAGGGAGTGGACAGAAAGTTACACGCACAAAGTCTGGCATCACACACTACTGAGGTCTCTGAACCGCTGTGTTCTCTGCTCTGTTCATGAAAACAATCCAAGAAGCAATGTAATTTGTCATGCCCTTGAGAAATGAACACTTCCGAAGAGCATAAGAAGCAGCAAGGCCTACCTCAGCAAGATTACCTGAGTGCCTGACAAACCAACCAAAATACCAGCTACAGGTACATTCCATTGATTGCTGATGTCACCCAGTACATAGTTTCACTGGGCACATGCCATTCCTTTATCCCCTGCTCTCTCTCCACTTCTCCATTCACACTAATGCATAATCTCTTACTTTTCCCTTAATCCATAATCATATACAAATGCAAGTAACAAGTATCATATATTCAGGTCTCTATTGCCTCAATCTCTCTGACTATAATCCACACATCTCCCAGTCTGGTTTTTATTCATGATCTACTAGCTTTTCACAGTAAGGACTGAAGAACTTCCAGAAATTTTCATCTCATAGCAGCTGAAGTTGCGATACACTTCATAATAGATACCACCTTGCAGAAAAGCTTCACTAAGCTTTTTGTTTAGTAGTAAGCAAATGTAACATGCATATATTTCCATCCTCTGATGGAAAGCAAATCTTTGGGATGGACCCAAATGCAGTTTAGAGGACACAGAAAACAAAGACAAGGAATGTATTTTCAGCATGGTGACAGAAGAGAAAACGTCATGGCAGGTGTCAGCGTTAGAGAGGCTGCAAGGCCATCATCAGAGGTGGAACGGAATGCTGGAATCAGACTTGAATGCTGGGGAAGAGCTACAGAGGATTTGTGGGAGGCATTAGTATTGCTGCAACTGATGGGTGGAGATAATTCAGTAATGGGCAATTTGTGGCCTTGAGGGATGCACAATATATTATTCTGGATACACTGAGCTTGGAAAGCCAACCTGAACCACGACAAGAGCCCATCCCCAGGAATCTGCTCCAAGATGGGGCACACTTTGCAGCCAGAGTCAGGAGACATCTTCTTCCTTCCTCTGAAAACACTTTCACACACACCTTTGACAGCCTCCTGCTGCGAAATTCTCGAGGTTGCAAACGATGCAAAAGCTGCCTCACGCACGCTCCCCTTCCATCCCTCCCTCCGCATCCCACCACATCCCACCGCATCGCCGCGGGACCTCACGGCAGGCGGAGACATCACCGCAGCAGCACAGCCCGCACTTGTTGCCGGGGAAAGGCCGCGGGGCGGCGGCCCCGGGGCCCCTCCAGCCCCGCCGGGCGGCCGCGCTTGCCGCAGCCCCGCGGCCCTG
>VXBU01014186.1:60917-94031 GCA_013400315.1 Bombycilla garrulus | reverse complement strand
GGGCGGCTTCGGACGCCGCGGGGATCCTGTGCGGGAGCGGCTAGTCCCTGAGGTGTGGAAAAATGGGGCGGCCCGACACAGACCCGCTGCCATGGGCGGGCTGTACAGCGTCCCACACCCAGCAAAGTGGGCCGAGGCTGCGCTGGCAGCGCTGCCCTTACGAGAGCTGGTGGGCTTGGGCTGCCTGACAGGATCGATTTTGTAAGTTCTTCACGTCTAGAGGTCTCGCACCTCTAGGCTAGAACCTCCACTGTTCCCAGGAAATCTCTGCTTGAATTCTTCATGGTGTAGTGAAAGGCTTCCAGATCCAGGGCTTACCATGATTTTTTGTTTTGTTTTGTTTCTCCTCTGATAATTTTTGGAAAATCACCCGTAGCAAAACTCCTTTCCTCAAGAGACACTTGTGATGGTGGTTTTGTGTTGTGATCAATGATGAGACATGCCACTTCACCAAGAATCTTCTGCCTGCCCTGAATAAGCAACATTTCACGTACAGTCTTCCCATAGAGCATTAGGGAAAGGCTTGTTTTACCCATAAACACTTGGCTAACACTTCTGGATCCATCTGTCCGTCTCAGAACTTGCTACTGAGATTTGATGCTCTGGAGAGGTTACAGTGCTGGTGGTATTGGTTGATGGAAAACGTTCATACAAGTATAGAGGCACATACACATTTAGTGTGGATACCTTTTGTATTGGAACATAGCACAGTCATCAAAGCATTTTGAAATTTGGTTTTCTTGGTCTATTGAGACACATAATTCAGCAATCTAGAGAATACAGTTTGTGACAAAACTTAACTGGTTTTGTCAGTTGGATCACAAAAATCTTGAAGCTCTCAAGAGCAGTTGGTTCTGGGCTAGCTGTAGAGGTGAAAAACTTCATGGTTTTTCATGCACTTGTTTTAGATACAGTCAAAATGACTCGTAGTATAATTCTAAACGTACTGAGTTATTACTCTTGTAAATTTAGTTGCAAATTTCCAAAACGAAATTACACACTGGAGCTGGCCCTGCCACCCAATGGTAATGTTAGGGAATTATTTTTCATTGCTTCTCTTAAATTTGATTGCTTTCGTCCAGATTTTATATTCAGTGGCAAGTCAGTCTCAAACAAAAGAAGGCTTTTCTTCCCTCTGTTTTTTTTTCTCTTTTTTTGTTTTTTTTCCCAGTAGCATCAGGTTTTGTTCTGGCTACAGGTAGTCCATTTCTCCTAATGCTGTTCCCTGGCATTGGTTGGTAGTTTGGGTGGAGTCAGAATTTTGAATGCCACTCCTAGAACTGTGGCAGTGATAGTGTCTTCAGCAGTTTCAAAGCATGATATAGCTCTTGAAGGTTCTTGAAAATTGGTGGCAGAGTAAAAGGAACCAGGTCAGATCCTGCATAGAGGAAGAGTGTAGCAGAACTCTAGTGGTTTACTTGTCTCTGAGTAGCAGCCAGATGGCTGCTCACAGCAGCTGTACATCCTCACCAGCAGTCACAAATGTATCGGCCAGTTTACCATTTACACTACAACTAACTGGGGAAATCACTGGGGAAATGGGTGGAAAAGTTGATGAAATGGTTTATCCTGGTTGGATGGGTAAAAGGACTGGAAAATAATTCACAGGCAAATCACTAATCTTTCATTTTTCTGGTATGCATCTTGCAACTTTTAAAACTTGTTTTGGCCAAAGCAGTTACTGAATTTTGGGTGAATATGTGAAATGTTTCTGGCTGCTTTAAAACTGATAAATAAAAGAATTTCTCACACCTCCCCTCATCTTGTGATGTGTAAAATAAAGACAGTCCATTTGTGAGAGTGATTTCTAGGAATTAAGTGGTTCTGATTGCTGCATACAACTCATATAAAATTCAGCAATCTTCATTTTTGCGAGAAATTTTCATTTTTTAAGTAGTACTTGAGTCTCATAGTGCTGGAAGTTTACTTAACAATACCTTGTAGATACAGTAACTCTGAAAAAATACATTTCAGGCATATCCTCATAAAACACTGGCAGAAGATGCACAGATAAATTCTAAAACATTAATTCAGTTGTACAATGACTGAAGTCTTTTATGGTGTCTTGGGGGCTTGTCAAAGTTTAAAGTTCTGTTATATTGTTCTAAAATCTCTTATATCTTTTGCAGGACTGTATGATTGTAAAAGGCATTATTTTTTTTACAGACTGTTTTGTAATAGAATATTGTATGTAAATATATTGCTGCCTTGCTACAATTAGTAGCTCAGAGGACATTTGTTTTCATAGCTAAAAGCTATCCTGTTATCTTGTGTGGCTGTAGACAGACAAACCCCTTAATCTTTCTGGGAAACCACTGATAAAGTATTTTACTTTTCTGTCTTTTCTATTGGGTTTTACACACTGCAGGACCAGTTTAGCAGTGTTATGGGACCATGCAGCACCCAGCTCATTGAGTCTTCCAAGTGCTCTGCAGGTATAGCAAAGCAGCTTACTCTTTTGAAGAGACTTATTTGTGCTATAAAAATCTATAAAAGTGTATCTTATGTTTCAGATGACAATGGTGGGTATGCAGTAAGCACATGGTCAGCAAAACTACTTGTACCAACACTGCACAGCCAATCTTTCACATTTGGGGAAAAACAAGGTATTTGAGGCTCAGGTTTGTAATTTGGAGCACTACCAGAGTGGTTTGATCACATTATCTGTATTTTAAGCATGCACTTTAGAGACAGCTAAAGATCATAGACTCATTATGATTGGAAAAGACACCCAAGATCATCAAGTCCAACCTTTGAGTGATCACCACCTTGTAAACTAGACCATAGCACTAAGTGCCACATTTAATTGTTTCTTGAATGCTTCAAGGGGTGGAGACTCAACCACCTCCCTGGGCAGATCTTGAGAAGAAGCTTTCAGCTGAATGAAATCTCCAGAGAAGAGAGCATGAGAAGAGGTAATGTCTCACTAATATATTCAAGTTTGTCCTGATATACCAGATGTGTGGGGGAAGGCTGGTGAGGCACTACATTAGGGAGTTACTAGTCATCTTTTCTGTTTATAGGCCAGAGTCAAGCAGCTGCATTGCTGAAGGGCACAGAAAGACCAGGTTGAACTTTTCGGTGAGGTACTCACCCTTGTAAGGTACCCACCAGTGTCTGCATGTGTCATCTGTGCCCTCTGCTAGCTGCAGCCCCAGGGGCTCTAGTATGTGCCCTAAATTCTTGTCATGTTCTGGTGAGGGAAAAGGTGAAGCAGGATTTCTGTCAAGACTGGCAGATTAAAGTTTTTAACTGAAAAATGCTATGATTTGGATACCTAAACTTGGTATATACAGTTCATGCTGAAATAGTGCATAGCATTTACAGGCAGCCTAAGTCTGTTATCAGTCCAGTGCCCTTAATTACCAGCTACCCCAGCAATAAGGTACTTTGTACTCTGTGTGACATTAACCATATTTTCGCTGTGGGACTGCAGGGTGCCCTTAGCCTCCCTTTAAATGGGTGGTTGTTTTTTTCCTGCCTCAGGAAATCATCACTTGACACAGGCAAGCTGTCGTCTTGTCTCAACCTGCTTGTAGCCTGAGGGAGCAGTGTGGTCCATGAAACTGCCAACATATGGTATATTTCTTCTCCAGGATCTTGAAGAGTTCTGTTGAATAAATGTATTTCCTGCAGAGACAGGTGACTGCATATTGTCTAGAGCCCACATATATATGGTGCTGAACCCCAACCTCTGGAATTGTGTGCAGAGCCAAAATGTCGGTTGAATATATAAAGTACTGATCCACATTAATTTTCATGCTGTCTGTTTATGTCTGATTAATAATCAGCAAAATATCAGTTATAAACTAAGGCTTATAGAAGCATGCACTGAAAAATGTCATCTAATTACTGCTGACCAGGGAGAACTATAATCAATATGATGGTGGTAATACATTAGTGAACATAATAAAAGCCAAAATTATTCCCTTAAGGAAGTTAATATTTTAATATTTTACCTTCTTGCCCTTTACTTTCTTATGTATAACAAGGGGACAAAAATGTGGGAAGCTTTTGCAGTCCTGAGTGGCAGTGACAGTGAAGAGAAGAGTAGCTGCAAGAGTTTTGGAACAACTATGTGAAAGACCTATTCTGTAAAGGCTGTGATCCTTGACTGGTATACACAAAAGCTTAGAATTTATCTTGAATACAGCATGTTTACATGATCATCGTCATAATAAGAAATATGGTGAAGCAGGGTTAGTATTCAATGAAGTATTTCCAGAAAAACAGAAAAGGAGGTCTGGGATAGCCAAACATTGGGAATCATTTAGAAATGGTAAGGGATGAAGTTAGTTTTGAATGTTTCCAGCCTTCTATACACCAGCTTTCAGTAGCACCGGAGAAAAAAATTACAAGAATAAACAACAAAAAAAAAAGTCTTTAGGAAAGATGAAATCATTAAATAAAGCAGTAATTTTTTTAAGACACACAAAAAACTTTTTTTTGTATTAATATCAATGTTATTTTTTTGAAATGAAGCTCTGTACTTCAACTTGAAGTCTCAGGCCCTAATTTTGCTGGCTATCTGCCAATGCAAAAGAGCTGGCACAAGCACAGTGTGAAAAAAAATCTTTCATGTAACTTTTAGGTGTGTTTGCTTAAAGCATGAAATCCAGTTAACTAGTCATCTTACAAAGGTCATCAGTGCTCCATAACTGAATGTATTTTAAAATGGTGTAACTGTCTCTGCTGTCTTGTTATTTGTACTGAAAAGTGATGGATAGGTACATGTAGAAATCTAATCTGTCTGGAAGTTGTCTGGAATATATTGCACAAGCCAGAAATCTTCCATACAATTCTTTGCTGATACATATATTTACAACAGGGTAGCCCAGTGTGAGGCAGGGAATAAAGCAAATCTTACTGAACTCTTCAGGATTCTAGTCATATCCTAGGCTGTCTACAAAGAGATCTTCCTGGCCTCTCAAAACATCTCTCCACGTTGTTTTTTTAACCAAAAAAAGCAAAAAAAAAAAAAAAAAAAAGTAAGGTGAGAACTAGACTAAGTTTTTATTCTGTTCAGATTTTTAAGTGGCAATTGCTATCTCCCTTTGAAGTATGAATGTCTTTGTATGTCCCAGAATAAGCAACACAATAAACTAGATCCAGATTATTCAGACAGAGAAGCAGAATTTCAATTAAAAATTTAACATAATGTCAAAACATCGAAGGAGAGTATATAACAGCTTTCACTTAAACAGACCCTTTCATCAAACCCACTTTATCATTTCCCTGTCCCTAAGTATTGCCAGCCTGAGGTCTCTCTAGAAAGGAGAAATACAAAATAATGAATGGCAATCAAAGTGAACTGTTCCTCTAGTATTTAATCTTTTCAAAATTACAAGAATGCAAGAAATTAAAACTATAAAGCTAACTAATGATTACAGGCAATACAGTGAATAGAAGAAAATATCTTTGGAAAGGGATCCACTTTAGGAGAAAATAAATTTGGCTTTGAACATATGATAGTCACCAGCAATGCAAGGCATAGCACCCCTTTCCTTCTTGTTTCCTTTTACTCCATGGAGACTCATTGACTCCATGGTGACTCTTTATCATAGAATACAATTAAGACAAATATAATACAGAGAAAATTAATATATTTGGAAAATATTGTGATTTAACACATAGCAGGTCTAAATCCTGAAGTCTGTAGGATTTAAAGCATGAATTGCAAACACATGTAAATAACATAAATAATCCTGAATGAACATTTGGAAGGTGGTTGGCAAAGCATTGTGCATCAGAGCACAAGGTAGATAGCTGCTTACACATGCAGCTTAGGAAGGCACAGTTTATTGCAACAGACTGCTTTCCCCTCATCTTCCTTTTACTTTTCTAGTCCTGGCTCTCTTCAAGAAAAAAAAAAGAGGTGGGATTGGATGAATAGGTTTAATATATTAGTTAGTGTGTTCCTTTATCTTTACAGTGAGCCTTGGGGAGAGGTTGTCAATATTAGACATGCTGAATGGGAAGAGACTTGTCTGTCAACATTCCCCACTGCTTCACTCTGACTTCTGCAGTTCACTTCCTCTGTATCCATTGGGGTGTCCTGGGTGCTGTTTCAACTGTTCTGTGATGTTATCTTCTCATTCCACCTTTTTTTGGTGGTTTCCCGCCTGAACCATCACAAATGTTCTGCTTGCTACTACCTGGCTGATAGTCAAAAGTATTCACAGCAAGACCTGCAGATTTTGTGAACCTGCAAGCTGTTTACCACAAAGTGCTACAGATCTAATATCTTTCAGTTTTGCCATGTCAAAGTGTTGTGTAAAAAATATAATTTCATATAAGTCATACAAGTTTTGCTAAGGCATTACCAGTGATGTTTCCAGTCTTGAGAAAGTGTTTGATAGTTACCACAAATGTAGTGTGAAGGGAGTTCAGGCACAGGAGTTATGATACCATGCCTTTTCTTTACCCGGGATGAAATAACCAATATCAAAGCTTCAGTGGAAAAAAGCATATTTTCACACAGGTGATCAAAACCAGATGGATTCTTTTGTGCTGAACAATCTGCTATATGCATATATATTTTTTATTCATTATTCCACTTGGAACATTAATGGCAGAAACAGCTTTGTCTTGTGGACTTATCACTGTAACTGAGATGAGAAAATTGTCACTTCCTCTTGATAACTTGCTGTTCAAAAGCCATAAAACATTATTTCTCCATGTTAAGTCTAAAGGCTTCATTTATTTTTCTGCATCTCTGTTATGACCAACAACCTGAAAATTCAAAGAAAATTGATATAATGTGTTTTCTGCTAGATTAAGAAATGAACTTTTTATAAGTAAATGGCCACAATATCGAAGGCCTGGTTATTTTCATTAGTGAGGCAGGCTATATCTGTGGGAGGGGTGAACTGTTTATGCAGATCATGCCTGGCTCTAGGGAGATTTTTAATGTATCCTTGCCAGCAGCCACTCTGCACCCATAAGAAGGCCAACTGTCTATTAAGCGTGTGACATAATAATGTGAAAAGGTTATTTTATCAAATAAACTGCAGTTAATTGCTTCTAAATGCTGAAACTGACTATGTTAATCATATATGTTAATTGTAACTATACTCCTCATATGATACTGGAAGTAGTTTTCTTCTGAGGTGTCTCTGCTACTTTCACACTGCTTTTGGCAACGGAATAGTATTAAGCAAATACTTTCAGTTCTGTCAGCAAACTGAATCAGAAAAGTGGTCCTGAGATTGTCTCAGGTCCCCAGTGACACTTTTTTTTCTGCCTCCACTGCTGGGTTTTCCTAAGGAGCAAAGAGACTTTTCACCAAAGAGACTCCTCAGGAAATAACAAGGCACACAGTCCTATGCACGGACTTTTGTCCAAATGGCACATACAGCCCTATCCAGTTCCTAGTGATGGCTGGATGGAGAAACAAGAACTGGTGACCTGTACTGGCAGGGCATGCACAGGCAGAGATGAATTGTGAGTATTGGCAAGACAAAACAACTGGAAATCAAAAAAGAAACATCTGAAATAAGGGGGGGGAGTTTGTAAGAAAAAAAGATAAACCTCTACAGCTCAAATTTTAAATAATGAAGCTGTAATATTCAGAATCAATATTTACACTGAAATAAGAACCTTTGAAGAGTTACAATTATATTTAATTAAAAGGAAAACTACAGGATCCCTAAAGGTTTTGTGAAAAGTGGAGGAACATTGCACTAATCAGATAAATTCCTGCAAAGTTCCACAGATCTAAAGTTAAGCCAAATATTTTTAAGAGCTAATTCCATTCATACGGAATGAAATTAATTCTTCCATACAGCATCAAACCTGATGACTTACTTTCTATATTATATATTTAACTATCATAACTTGAACTACACAAAAGAGCATTGTCAACAGTTACTTTTTTTCCCAAATATAATGGTTAAAAATGTAAAGTGTAAAATATGTTTCTTTTTCTGGATTATCCTCTCTATACTAACTATGTAGCATAGTCAGTATAGATAGACCAATATGTCTTTGGCACAAATGGCAGTTTATAGAACTAAACTGAAAAAATACATTCAAGCTGAAGTGGCACCTATGGATTAGAAAAGGTTACCTGATACAGATAAGACCATAAGCCTTTCAGGAATTATATTGTTTGTTTGTTTTGTAAATAAAACCTTTAGAATTTCAAATATAGTCAGGGAAAAGGATGTTCTCAGTTTAGTGGGTCATTTGTATTAAGGTTCTCAAAAGTAGAATTAAGTGAAACAGGTTAAACATCCTTATCTTATAGGATGAAGAACTACTGAAAGCACGAGTATCATTTTCCTCTAAATCATAGCTACTGGCAGCTGTAGCTGTGTTATATTCTGCAGTTGTTATATTAAGGGTATTATTTGCAAAGGTAGATTGGAAATTTTCTATAGTAAGATGTGTAGATAATGTCACCTTACTCTCAGAGGTAAGTGCAAATGCAGTTCTGTTAGATAGGATATTTTCTTCAGAGGCTTCTATGTTAGAAAGTGAATTTGAGGATATCTGAATGCAAATATCTTCTGCAATGCAAGCATGGAGGTAATAGATGTCATTTATATCAGCTCTAGGTTCACAGCTGTGCCCTGCATAACAATGGCAATCAAATTTTTCTATGAATGTTTGCAGATCCTGATAAGATGGTTGCCCTTGCAAAGTGTATTTTCCATCCTTTGTCATTTGAATTGCAATATTCTCAGGGTTCAAGTGAAGATAGTCACTGGAATTCCATTTTTTCCGTGCACAAGCTCCAGAGTCTTGGCACAGCACTTGGCTACATATTCTGGCTGCCATTGTGACGTTGATGAGGTACGGCGTCAAAGTTGTCCTAAGATAGCTGTCCAGAGTTCTGCAGGTGTTCTGTGAAAAGAGCATTATACCTCCACAGTTTAGTATGGAAACCATTAAAATGCTGTCATTCTAATTACAGTACCACAGTATATATCTATAAATATTTCCCCTGAGGATTTGGTAATAGCTACAAGTTCTTGTTGGAAGCAGGTTTATCTGAGAAGCTGTTATATAATTCAAGGATCACAGCGAATTTATGTTATGTTGTTCCAATATAGATGTTACAAAAAGCAGCTAGATCAAAAAGCAATTGTCTTTAAGCTTTCATTTTATCTCTAAATTTCATGTAGCTTTTTGAATCAGATACATTTAAAAAAGTTTCATGAAGAATTGAAGTTTTTGGTTTGTGGTTTTTGTTTGGTTTTTTTTTTAAGTGTTAAATAGTTTGATCTTAAATAGAGTGGATCTGGGAAAAAAAATCTCACTCCTTCAGCCCAAACAAATACTTTTCCTATCAAGTAATCTCTGTGCGACTTTTTAGTTTACCCCTGACCTGAATAGCTTGGATACAGGATAGGGAGCTTTCATGGCGTTTTTAAATGAAAAGAATTGTGGTCAGATGGTCAAATTGATGGTATGGTAAGATAACTGATCATTCTAACTGGTGATGAAATTGGCATATGTTCTGTGCATTCTTGGCACAGTTTAATAAGCAGAAGGTTTGGGAGCTCTCTCTGTGTTTCTGACGTTATAGGCATTTTCCCAGTACTACATGTAGATACACATAATATTTATACCCATGGAGATAGCTTTGGTGAACCTAAGATGTATGTAGGTTTTTTAGTTTTCTTTCAGGTTTATATAAAAATACTTCCAAGAAATTTTGGTTAATGTGGAAGTGGGGCATACAGTAATATTTCATTGCTGAAACACTAGTGATTGTGAAAGCTGTAAAAATTCAGATGCAATTAATGCACAAATACATAGTCTGACTGGGCTGCAGTGTTCTTTTTTCCTCATAGGCACCTCAAAATTAAGACAATAAAAGTTGCTGCTCATCTATGTTCTAATATTGAGATAATGGGCAGAAAATTCCAGGTGCAACTGATAACCTTTTTCAAAGGCAGACACATATTAAAAAAAGTCATAGTGGGATGCTTTGTGGAATAACAACCTTACAGAGCATTTGGCCATGCTTTCTGTGACACGAGGTCCGGCAGGGATGACATGTTTTGATTCTTTGCACTCAGAAGACTTCACAAGAGTCTTCCCATACAATAGTTTGTTAAATGTAACTTGCCTGGTTATGAATGAACTACCTGGAAAGAATTGAGACCATCCTTGTAACGGTTTCTCAAACTGTGTATTTCCCCTTCCTAAAAGAAACTGGAGTTTTTTTCTTCTGACTCAGATGTTTCATACAATGCAATTAATAAAAGTAGTATTTACAACACACACAGAACAGGCTAAGACTGAATTTTTACAGACTTCTCCTAGTGCTTGAAATATTGTTGCCAAGTTTACAACTCTGAAAAGCAGCAGGGTCTTTTAAAAATTGTTCCAAGCAACCTCAAGTAACTTTTTCTTCACCTCATGACTAAAATGAAATTAAGATATATGAATTCTTTCTTATACTAATTAAACAAGTGCTAACTTGCCTATAGTTATCATAGTAACTTGTCCAGTTACCCAGAGTCAATAGTACTGATACATTGAAAGATTGAACTCTTGCTCTGCATAGTCAATGATGACCTTAATAAGCCTCAGATGTGCTTGGGTTTTGAATACAAAAAACTGCTGGCAATATGAAGTCATCATTTTAAAAGCAGAAGATACTATGTAAGTGATCATAATGCTTTACATCCTTTTCACTTTATTTCTTCTTAAAATTTTCATACAATAATTGATCGAGCATACCTTGTTTTGTGTTAAATTCATATCACCCCAGATCACAATTCCAGAAGCACCCAGTGCAGCAGATTCTCCGATGGTATTTACCAGGTCATCCTGAAGGAAAATATGCAAAGAATCATACAAATGAAACCTATAACATAAGGGCAAATGAAAAAATGCCTATAGTAAATGACATATCCAAAATAACTACTTTGAAGACAGCAAGCAATGATACACAATGCAAATGTCCTGCTCACAATTGCTCAATTTTATCCTGGAATTGGATTGCACAGGTGATACCAGAAAATGTTGCCAACAATATCCAATTTATAAATGTCATCTGGTTAGGTAAAAAAAAAAATAAAAAAAGGCTGCAAAACTGAGCCAGTGCTTAGGCATATGACATGCATTCCTCCAACCCTGTTAAGGCTTATTTTGCTGCATTGCCTCCTGGCTGCTCAAAGTTGGTAGCAACTAGTTTCAGTAATGCTGTGGGATAAAGATACTGGAAAGCACAGCTTTTTTTTTTTGCCTTTTTTTTTTTAACATAATTTCTGTTAACAGAAAATGCTAAAACAGAAAAGTAGCAAGAGAAAGAGCTTTCAACAGTAGGAATCTCCCTTTTCCAGAGAATGCCTCTGGTCTTTTGTAGAGATTGATTTGGGAAATTTGTTTCTGTTCAATTCTCCTTTTAGGATCAGCTATTAGCCCAGTCCTAGCAAAATGTTGAGACTTATATGGGACAGGAGAGGACTATGACAATGAAAAAAAAATTAAAAAGCAAGTTACTGTAGGGCATAACACAAAAAGAAAAAAAAAATTATAGTACTTTGGTTATTAATTAGGACCCCAGCAGGGCCCCTGACAGCACCCTGGAAGTATCCACAGAGCTGGGGACAACATTTACTAATGCTCTGTGCAGAATGGAGCACACCATTCTGTCCTCCCACCTCCTGTGGGAGGACACCAGATATAGAATGCCATTGAGGTCTCTAATTTTCACTCCCTCATGGTATGCAACAAGAGATTCCCCAGAGTGGTGGTGTCTCTGATAGGGTGGGTGTCTATAAAAATGTGAAGGTAAAAGTACAGCCAGAACTGCAATATCATTGCATTTGAATCAGAGCCTAACCCTAACTAACATATGACATGCTGAAATACCATTTTAAAAGCTACTTGAGTACAACTAAGGACAGAATTTTCTCACTAGCTTTAAACACATTTTAAGGAGAGAAAGACTCTGTTTTACTCTATTTTTTTTCTTATAACCTAGAAAGCAGGCAGTAGGTGAGCCCAGTATTACTAATTCTCTTTGCAAGACTATTCATATTTCTTTCCTCTGACTAAGTCTGCTAAATATGTTTTCTAGTTCTGTGATGATTTTGTACATGTGAGGACAACTCAGAGGATAAAACACATTTGATAAATATAGTGAGAAAGGTTTGAAAATAGACCTCTTAGTATTCTATTTGGTCAAATTTCTCTGATGGATTAATTTAATTTTTTAGACAAAATTGTGCACTTCTTCCTGATTCAAGTTAGTACATTTGCTAAATAAGTGTCACCTGGTAATTTATTGCCATATAAATTTGAAATATTTAAGGTCTAGCTTCACTCACCTCAGAGAGATATTCCTCATAGACATCTGTGAATACTGGACGTGTATATACAAAAACTGGAAGGGGATGACTAGAGTTAGAGACATGGGAGGTTCTAATGGCTTCTTGAACTCTGTTGCGAACAAAGAGTTGAGCATTTCTGGAAGATTTTAAGGCTGTCTCTAAATAGATAGATGGAAAAAGTGCTGTGCTTTTCTCCCACAACCAGTTAAGCTCATTATTTCTTTCTATTTCAATATCTAAACAGGTTCCTGTATAATTGTGTGGGTTTTGTTTGTAATCATAGTTATAACAGTCTGGATAAAGGTAATATCCCCACAGACGATTTGGTTTCATTTCTATGCCCAGCTTCAAAGTTTCCAACATAAAAGATTTTGCTGCAAATTCAAATTCCATTTTAGCTATAGTTCTGGCTTCAGCTTCTGATAGACTGAGGTCTCTCTGCTGAACTAGCTCAATGGATTCCTGTCTATAAATATCTTTTGATCCCCAGTTCCTTATCCACACAGGTCTCCAGTTTTCCCAGTCAATGACAGCCAATCCAAGCTGTTCATCTGAAGGAATGTAGAACTGGATATCCTCTTTGGCTTTTTTTAAATGATTCTCCAGCAGTGAGAGTTGAGGGAGTCCTCCATTGAATGCCTCTCCTGTGACTTCGTTTTTGTAAGGGTAGTAGCCAAGCCTGTCTGGATAGAAGAGAGTGATGTTTTGCCCAATGGATGTCTTTAGTGTGCTTCCAATTACAGGAAAAAAATTCATGTCCAGCTGCACTCCAGTCCTTTCAGTACAAAGTTCTGTAGGAGCATTCCAGATAGAAAGGAAAGGTGAATTAGAAAAAAGTGGACGAGCTCTTATGTTCAGAGATGAGCAGCAAGAAACCAGAAGAGTGGCAAACACCACGCCAGATGCTACAGGATACGGACAGGTAACACAGATGCCAAAACTTTGCACTTGTTTTACAGTTTTCATTGTAGCATGTACAGTGACATTAGGTGCTTCTGATCAGACAAAAATTAAATGCTCTCTGGGTGTTCAGAAGGTTGGTAGTCTGTCAAAAACTTTAACATAAAATATTTCTTCATATTAATACCTATTAAGCAATATTCCTTGGGTGTAAAATAGAGGTGTTCTTTTTACAAGACTCTCTGTCATTTCAGGCTGCAGAAATCTTTTCAGCAACTTCTCAGACCTAATGCAGAAAAATAAGCAAACATAAAGTAAGAAATTATAAATATTTAATACAATTTCTGACTTTGAATATATTCTAATGCTTGAATATAATTCCCCACTGAAGCAAAAAAACAGTGTACAACCACAGAGAAATAAACTGTACTATTCCACTGTCAGTTTTATGCTTAAAACTTAGATATAAAAACCTAGACTTTAAACAGACAGTGTAATAGTATTCAGTGGCTCATAGATCAGAGTGTGCTCACAAGCAGTCCTGATTGTGTCAGTTACTGATGTCTGTAAAAATGAGCAGTTTCACAGTGACTTCTCTTAATCAATAGCAATGTATATATAATATTTCTCACCTACATCAAAATAAAGTTGTAATCCTTCATTTTTTGATTTTACAGAGCCCTTAAGGGAAGATACAAGACAACACAAACCTGGACTGTTTTACACTTGCAAAAAGCCAATTGATGGATACTCATTTAACTCAGTGAGGTATCTGAAATACCACAGGCACTCTATCTTCTGTTCAGGCCTCTTTTACACAGGCTCAAACACCTGTGAATCACTTTGGTACATGGCTGAATATATGTTACTTCAGGCCATTTGGGATGTACAGGTTAAGTGGCCCAAAGTCTGCCCAGGGGTGCAGTTCATTAGGAAAGCTGAGGCTGTCCTTACACCCATAGTGAGCAGTCACATTTAGTAGTGATAGCCTCAGTGCAGGCATCAGCTTTTACATAGAATCCCACTAATTAAAGCACTCTGTGTAGTAGTAACTCCTGGAGCAGTAACTCCTAAATCTACATTTCTTCTGATTTTGAAATGGTTCAAACCTGAACCAATCATTTTCTGTACAGGCCTTGTCATGAGGCAATTGAGTATGTAAGGATTATATAAAAGTGTACACAAAAATATAGGGGTCACCATGAAGTGGGCAATGGAATGGCTGACCATGTAAAATCTCTAAGGACAGATTCAAAAAAAAAAAAAAAAAGGAAAGAAGATTTTATTTTGTATTTATTGAATTCAGCCAGGAGTGGAATCTAGAAATCTTTGTACAGAATCAGCAGATGAAGTGGAATCCAAATGTTCAGGTAGATATTTCATCATTCCACAGCTGCTGATGTGATAACTAAAGAAACCTTGCCAAGAGTCAGTTTTATACACTAGACTTAGGTCATAGATCTGATCACCAGGAAAGAAGGTGTGGCTCTGTTAATTTAAATTGCTTCAAGAGCAATTTGCATGGCGTGCTTGATGAAACTTGTAGAAAACAGGTCTGCATGCATTTCCCCCAGTTGGCCAGATGTGACAGCAGGAAAAAAGCCATCTCTCCTCTCAGCTAAACAATTTTGGCTCTCTCAGCCTCTCCTCATATGACAAATGCTATAATCCGATTGCATAGTATGCCAATTGCATTATTGTACTGGGGAGGGCAGAGGTGGACACAACACTCCAGATGTGCTAAACAGAAGGAATAAACACATTGCTTGAATTGGCGGTGGTGTATACTCTTGTTAATGCCAAACAAGAGGCTGGTCTTCACTGCTGTAAAGATTAATTACTCAATCCAGACAACTCTGTAGAGCCTATTCTGCAACTGCATGCCAGCCATTCAGCTCGCAAGCCTGTACTGGTGCATGGGGTTATTCCTCTCCAGGTGCAGGGCTTGACATTTTCTTATGTTGAACTTCATGAGGTTCCTGTCAGCCTCTTCCTCCAGTCTGTGGAGGTCCCTTCAAGTGGCAGCATGATCATGTGGCATATCAACCACTCCCAAGTCTGAATTATCTGTAAACTTGCCACGGGAACACTCTCCCACATTGTTCAGATAATTAATGAGGATGTTACATAGTATGAAGCCTTAGTGTGCATTACTAGAAACATTACTAGAAACTTTGATGGGCCTCCAGCTGTACATCCTGGACTAATTACAGCCCTTTGAGCCTGACAGTTCAGCCAGTTTTCAGTTTCACTATCCAGTTATCTAGCTTGTTGTCTTGGTTTGAAAGACTAGTGTCTGCTAAGGAAGGCAGGAGCCTCCCTTGGAATGGAAAATGTAAACCCCCTCCCTCCCAAGTACTACAATTTTGAAATTAAAGGGCTCACAGGCAAAGATGTGAGGATAGGAATAACAGTTCTTTACTAGTATGTAATGTTCTTTACTAGTATGTCTTTACTAGTTCTTTACTAGTATAAAATACAATAAAATAAAACAAAACCCAACAAACTACAACTTAAAAGGAAAATTAAAATAAAATGCAATAGTACAAAAAAAATACTCACGGTGTCAGAATACAACCCAACACCCTGTCAATCAGGGTGTTGGTACCAGTCCAATTTAATGGTGGCTGCAGTCCTTGTAGCGACAGATGTGGTTCTGTTGAAGCAGTGGTCCTGTAGAAGGATGCAGTTTTCCTCTGAAGGTCCAGTGGTGATGTAGAAGGGTCTGGTCTTCCTCTGGGAATCCAGTGGAAAAAAAAGCTGCTCCTCTGGAAACCCAGTGGAGAAAAGGCTGCCTGTGGTGTTCCAGAACTCTGATTATATACGTGTAGGAATGCTCAGCTCCTCCCCCTGGGTGGAGCATCTCACAATGGGATGATGTAGTTTTATCAGTCATGCATTGACACTCAATGGCCCCTTAACAGAACATATCTCTTCCAAAAGAGGATGGGTCGTGGAAGAGATAAAAAAAAATGCCCCTCCCGATTTCAACAGATAGCAGTAGAATACACACCCCCGGCCTCACCTTGCATTTGCAACCTAAGACACTTGTACTTAATCAATGAGAACATTACAGGAGACTATGTTGAAAGCCTTGCTAAAATCAAGATCAACAGTACCCTGTGCTCTCCTCTTGTCCACCAAGCCAGTCATCTCTGTGTAGAAGGCTGCCATGTTGGGCAGACCTAATTTCCTCTTTGTTAATCCATGCTGACTATTTCCAATCACATATTCTTGTTCCCAATCTAAATGTTTTCCAGTAATATTTGCTCACTCAACCTCTCAGGGTTTGGGATGGGGCTGGTCTGACCAGCCTATTGTTCCTTGGATCTCCTTTTTTTTTTCCTTTTTAAGAAAGGAGTCACATTTGCTTTCTTCCAGTCCTGGGAACCTCCCCCAGTCACTGTGACTATTCAGATATTACCAATGACCTTACAACAACATCAGCAGCTTCTTCAGCACATACTGCTCCTTGTGGGCCCATATGTCCCATTATGTCCCATAAACTTGTATGTGTCCAGTCTGCATAAATGTTCCTGACCCTGCTTGTCTTTTGCTACTGGATTTCCTGCCAGCCCACTCAGCACTAGGTCCACATTTTCCTTTGTCTTCTTCTGCTGCTATACCTCTAGAAGCCTTTCATGTTGCCCTTCACACATCTTGCCAGATTCAACTCCAAGTGGGCTCTGGCTTTCTTAACCTCATCCCAACAACTCAGATAGTGTTTCTTGTTCACTTGTCCCCGCTAGTACCTCATGTGTGTTTCCTTTTTATGCCTGAGCTTTTCCAGGAGCTCGTCCTGCCATTTCTTGATTTCCTGTATGTGGAAATTTTTGAGCTTGGAAAAGGTGATTCTTAAAAATCAATCAGCTCCTGGACCCTTCTCTCCAGGGATATCTCCCAATAAATTCTTCCAAGCTGATGCCTCTAGATACCAAAAAGTGCTTTCCTGAAGGCAATGGTTATGATCTTGCCATTTTCTTTGTTGCCTCTTTTCAAGATCCTGAACTCCACCATCTCATAATCACTACCACCAAGACCCAGTCTTCACCTTTTCTGTTTCTAACTATGAGGTACACCAGAGCATCTCTCTTCCTGGCTCCTGCATTATCCTAAGTGACACTTCCTGAGAGAATACAGAGAGAGACTTCCAGGACAAACTTAAAGAATTCCATAATGAAATAATGGAGAAATACATTTTCCACTTATGCAAATACAGCTTATTCAAATTAAATAAATTTTCCCACATAACTAGCTGATACACACCAGCATTTGCAAGGACAGTGATCTTTTATGTGATTGGTTTTGTCATAAGAAAGTGGGAAGGCCTCAGAAAGAAGCTGTAGGAGTAGTTTGGTTTTTACTGTTTCTCTGGCTTTGGTTATAAGATATTCCTTGCCCCCATTGAAGTCAGCAAACTACAGAACACAAATTTTATTTTTTTTCCTGTAAGGTTTTCTTTTTTATGAGTGGATTTTAGTAATAGGCTGACTTGATGTAAAGAAAAGAGGAAAACATTGTTTTGAATATTACATTCACTGGTTTAACTAGAATTCATTCATTATTGCCTAATTTTGCAAAGTTAAGTTTAACTGATTGTTGGGAAATGGTTTCCCTCCAAATTTTGCTGTGATGTGCTCTACTGGGTATGAGTTAACAGATTGTTTTATGTGATAGTTTCCAGTTAAAAGGATTGCCTTCATCCCAGTCTAACAATGACAGCTCTGATAAATGTTACTCTCTTTAGTCTCCTTGATGTTGGTCTAAGTGAGCTGAGTCATAAAGCTGCCCTTCTCCTTGTCAAAAAGTCAATTACTTTACAATAACATATTAACACTAATTGTTTGTGGGATACCTGACTGGAAGTACATATTGATAGAGCTAAGTGCCTTTTGTCTGGGGAAAACTTTGACTTTAGATTTCCCCAAATCTGGCATTTATAAAGATTAAGCATTACAGGAAATCATATCAATTTTCTTGGCTTAATTATTGCATCATTTTTCACAGCATAAATTGGACTGCAGAAACACCAATGGTTGCAAGTGCAAGTGTGCTCTTGTGTTTTGGTAACTACACAGTCATAGATTTGCTCCATGCCACATGTGTCTCAAAAGGTAGACTCCGAAAAGGTTCCACTTGACCAAAGGCATTTTGAAAGCAAAAGGGAAAGAAGTATTACACATACCCTTGAACTTCACACAAATCAATGTTTGTTACCCCACAAGGGCATGGTGTATTGCCTCAAAAAGTACTGGTTATATTGTTTGGCTTAGGTTCAAGACCTGACACTAAACATTAGAGGAATTCAAGGCTTTTTATGAAAATTAGACATGAGAGTCACATTCAGCCTTGATGTAATTAGATATTGCTTAGTCAAGTCAGATCTGCTAACATTAAACTTAAGCCAATAAACAAAAAGACTATCTGATATTTTTTATGTTAATAGTGTTAGTTACACTTACTGAATTTTAAGCACAAGTCAGTACAATCTTGCACTTTTGCTGTTTTAGTTTGAACACATGAAAGCAAGCGTGCTCTTCATGACTTCTAAGGCAGAAGGTGTTAGTGAACTGTGCTATCTTGCTGAACAACAGCATGTAAGAACACTTGTAGTGCCAAGATCATCAATGTAGTTATCATTTTAGATTACAGATTACATACTTCTCATGTGTTTATTAACTGTTTCTTTCATTGCCAACAGTATGATACTGCCTATTAAATAATGGCATGATAACAAAACAAAAAAAGCTGTATGAAAATCAGACGGTCTTTTCCCTATGTCAGAAAAAATATGGATACAGAAGTCAGCATGTAGAACTGCAGTTTTTTATGGGACAGAAGAATCCAGCTCTTTAAATCTTTGCATTTAAGTCTTTCAGTGCCTGAGGCTGTGATGTAAGGTATAAACATGCATCTCAAACATGCAGATAGGACTGGAATGTTAAGGATTTATTCCTTATTCTTTTCTTTTCATATAAACACTAGCTACTTCAGTGTAGAAATAACTCTTGGTGTTACAGACAAAATGAGGCATTAGACAGTGGAATTTAAGTTCTCAGGAAAAGTTGCCTTGTATTTTCCTTTATCTGAAGGCTGTGAAAATGTAAAGTTGTACAGATGTCTAAGGACTCAATTCCAGCTTCTGTGAAGGGGTCAGCACTGAGTAAGTCCTAAGGAAAGAATTGACTTCTGAGGAGCAGACTAAATATATATTGAATGTTAACATATTTAAACTTGGAAGAAATCTGAAGGAGAATCCAAAGCATTTTTAAAAGTTGATACAGCCATACACAGTTTCTCTAAATAGGACCAAATCAGCCCACACTGCTGGGAAAGGGCTGTCTGAGGTCAACACATGTATTTTCTATAGATCAGTGGAAAACAGTCAATGTCCTGCTCTGTCCTTGGGTACTACTCTGGGAAATAGCTCCATTTCCTTCCATTCAGTTCTGGAGAGGCCTTTGTTCTGGATGAAGGGGATGGTATCACTGTTACAACTTCAAATTAAACCCTCCTGCTCTTTTTAGAGATGCATGTTCTGGCCAGAGGCTCTTTGTTAATTTCAAAGAGGTGTCAGAGTCATGAAATGGCCACAGAAGAAAGGGAAGAATAACATTGTAATTGTATTGTATCCTCCATTTGGGTCATTTTGGCATTTCTTAAAGAAGAGGCAATGACATTCAGTTCACACAAACTGTGTTGTGATGATAACATTAACATCTGTGAAGAGTAGAAAGCTCCACAGAAAGAAGGTCCACCTCTGGAAGTATGAACCATCTGTGCTATATAGCTGATGGCAGGTTTAACCTGTGAAGGGTAATATTTGCATAGAGGATGTGGCCTCATTGTTACAAGTGCATTAAGCTTCACATCTCTGTAAAGTCAGAACTTAGTAAGCACTGATCTTGGCAGCGGCTTTAAAACTCCACCCTCATTTCGGTAGATTCTTCTCAGCTGGGCCAAGGCAACTGTTAATGAGGCCACGTAATGAATTGTTGAGGTTGAAAATGCCTCAGCTGATACAGAGGAGAGGAAGGGGTTTTTATAATTAGGTACATCAGCCTGCAAAACTGGCTAGTTTAGTCAGCATGTCTGATTTAAGAGATGCTTGGCAAACTACACCCCAATGCTGTGGCTGTCCTTATCATCAAGAACTGCCAAATCATCTCTTTCATCATTGGTTACTCCCATTCCTTTGTTCTATTTCTGAGTACAAGGCAATGAGTACATAAGGACCTGAAAAAAACCTCCCAAAAAATTTCTGCCAGCATTCCTGATGGTTGCCTGTGGGAAAAAAAATCAAAATATGCCCTTTATGTAAAGGTCAGGAACTAAACATCCACATTGAAGACAACCCTCCTTAAAAAATACCTATGCAGAACTAGTCAACTTTTAAATTATTTAAATTACTTGAATATATGGTTTTAACTAATTTTACTTAAATTAAACTATAAATTTTTACTAAACTTACCCAATTATTTTCATAGTTTTATAATGGCTGCTGCAGTGTTCCAGGATTACTTTCATGTATTTAGTAGAATCTCTATACTTTTCATTCTCTTTTTTTTTCTCTTGCAAGTTCTAATTCTCAATTTTATAAAAAGTCTTAATATCATAACAGGTTGTTAACTGATGTTCTGATTTGTTTTTTAGCAAGTAATCTGAACGCATTCCCAAGAGTACTTGGAAAATTTCCTTTGCTATATTATAAATAGATTTGGCAGAACTCAGATTTTGTAATGAAGCTTTCCATTGCAGAGCAATAAGGGACAAAATAAAAAGTCGATCATGTGTGACTGTGTAAAGTATTCTATGTCACTAAGATGACCCTGCAAAACATTCACTGTCTGCTGAATCTCCAGTATTTTGTGGCAAAACAAGCCCAAACATCTTCTCTATAGTAAGAAAAATGCATTAGCAGTCAATATAGAATTTAAAAATATAATTGTATGCTTAGCATGAATATAGATTATTAATAGATAGCTAATTAAAGGTGAGAGCAACCTGGAAGCATATTTGGATCACTGTACTACATCATTGCTATCCTAACCTAGAATACTGGGCAAATCATAGCCCAGTTTTTAGGAGCATCTTGTGGTTTTCTTTGGTTTGGTTTTAGTCAAATATATTTTTCACTATATTACACTGAAATCCCTTGAATAATTCTAATTAGAAGCCCTCAAAAAAAAAAAAAAAACATAAACAAAATGCCCAAACCAAATTTTCTTTGGACTTGTATATTCAACCTCTTCTTTGTTCTGACTGCTTCTCAAAGTAGGAGGTCAAATTTTTACAGTCATAGAATGGTTTGAGTTAGTAGGGACCTTTAAAGGTCACCTGCTCCAACACCCACTAGAGGTATTACTTAAGATTTCCAGTGTGAAATTTTCTGCAGCATCATGTATTCCAGAATAATTTTAAATTCTTTTGGACAGCAATATTTACAAAAGGCTGTAGGGTAGATCAGTGAGCACGTTGCAGTAGAACAGGCCTCCTTAAGCACTTTATATATCGTCTCAGGGAGCTCTTCCAAACAAGACAATGTTACACGTACAAGCGTATAGACAGTATCAAAGGTGGCACATAATATGGAGGATTGTGATCCAGTACTAAGTAAGTGCTAAATTATCATCATATCCCTTATGAACACTATTTTGAAAACCAGAAGTCTGAACCAAGTACAAAAATATACATCCTTGCCTTCTAAGCCAACTTGCAGCATAGGAATAACTGCAGTTTCTATACAAAGCAGGTATCATTTCAGATCTGTGTTAAAAATATATTTCCCCTTTAAGAAACTATTACCCTAATATAGGATTTATGAAAGAAAAACAAATTATCTACACTGTGCAAAAGTAACTGTGCCTTTGGAAGAGGTGAGATTGCTCTGGAGAAGAGAACAGGACAGACTTTTGCATAATCCTGGGAAGTACTGTGGTATTAAAATTCACACAGCAGTCAATTCTATATCTAAAACTGTTTGAGTAACAAAATTGTGCCATCCATTTTAGAAAAAATAGAATCTTCAGGAAAGATGATAGTGGCATTCCCTTTCAAACAGAATGGAGTAGAAACACCCCTAGGGTAAATGAAACCTGCATGGATGAAATTGTTCCTGGATACCCAGTAGCCTCTCTATACAGAGTGCGTTGCTAGAGCACACAGGTGGTGTGGTTAGTGGGGGGGGGGTCCTCAAAGTAAATTATTTGGGGAAATAAATATGTATTATTAACCTCATAGCAGTTTGTACATTAACATATGTCTTCACAGTATGCAGTTTCAAATTCTCTTCTGCAATACCTGAATGCTCTCTCTTTTCAACCTTCCTCTCCTGGGATTGTAATTCATTCCATATTCCTTTCTCCCACGATTGTATATAAGTAAATACAATCTGATAAAAATATGAAAGTGCAGTAAAGAAATAAACCTTGCCTCAAGAGTAATTTCTCTTTCATGCTGTGTCTTTTTCCACCTGCTATTCCTTCAAAGCCCTCACACAGGCTTTTGTTATTTTGATAAACCTACTAATACCGAAGAGCCTGTCTAATTGCCACTCATCCCTGGAGATAAGTGGGAGAGATGGGTAAACAGATGTCAAAGTCTCAAAACAAAAGTGAGTACAAAGCTATGCAGAAACCTGGTGATTTATTAAGGAGTCATTAGCATTATCGAGCATTGTTTTGGGAAACGGGTATGCAGAGTTCAACTGAAAAGAAGAAAAGAGTGCATTTGGGCCTGCCTGAGCAAGAACATTAGCATAACCCTCGGATAAAGCCTAAGGAAAAGGCTTTACACTGCAGGAACTGAAAGCAAGGGCTTGTGGCTCTGAGCTGAGGAAATGAGTTCTTTTTGTTTGGGCCTGCTACTGGTTAGGGTGGCAAAGTTGGTGCTTTCTCTATGGACATACGGCTGGGACACCTGACCCCACCGCCTTGTCTTCTCCTAACTGAGAAACCTGCAAACCCTTACAAACTCTGACTAAACAGCAAAGCTGAAAAATGATGTCTACTGGTTTTAAGAGACCTTAACATCTAACATGCTGAGAGAGTGAGTTTGGACCACTTGCCATAGGAAGTGTGGCAGTCAGGCCTGACTCTCGCTGCCCACATCCTCACTCCCTCTCAGGTTTTCCCTCTTTGGAGGCTTCAGTGGATACTCATGCCAGCCCTTACCTGTGTGAGTTTGCCCAGCATGTGCTCCTGTGATTACATGCAACTCTGACTCAAACCTCTTGCCTCAGATATTTTGTGGATTGTCTTGCCTGCCTGTGGCTTCATGTAAAAAATAACTATTACACTGCAACATATAATTTACCTGAGTTGAAAGGGTGAAAACATGCAGTTGTCTTTTCTTTCACCCCTGATTAGAAGCATTCTAATCTATTCAGCACTAGGGAGAAATAACTTCATATTAATTTTTTCCAGGCATAAGTTTATACCAATAAACTTTAGATTCCTAAAGAAACAGAAATCCCTATTAGCATACTCACACCTGTAAAGGAAACTGGTTTCCACCCCCTAAGAAAAATTGCCTATACTAAGGACTTAACCTTAGTTAAAAAAGCTTGAAACAAGACTTATTTAAAATGAGGTTGTTTTAGCAATTTTGTTTGTCTGGAAACAGATTTTACTCAATACCTCTGACAGTGCAGTTAGTAATTTTTGTGTTTGTAATATTTCAATGAATCACTGGCATTAAAAAAAGGAAATTAAAATACCGTGAGAGAAAAACAGCTGATAGTGTCACTTACAGTTCAGTGTGTAGAACATAGGTAAGTGGTTGTTCCACATCATGACTCTTGACAATCCTTCTAGAAAGTCCTATCAGATTTTACCTTCCCTCTGTGACATTTGAATTTAAAAACAGTGAAAATTTAAACAACATTAAAAAAAATCAGTAAATACTCACCTCAATGATTCCACAGGTCAGGACTTGCTGAAATGAATTAACAGGTGAGTGAGCAAAATTATTACCCTTGTCTAGAAAGGCAGGGCTCTGGCCCAGCCAATTGGGGCTTGTCATTTGGTGAAAGCCTTAGCATAATTATAGAGTAGTTGATGAAAGGTGTCTCCTCACACAGCTGATTGCAGCTAAATAGTACAAAAACACTTTACTTGTCAGAGGTCTTGTGCCATGTTCTGTAGTTTACTGAACAAATTCTTTGAAATAGTTCATTTTTTCTANAAAAAAAAAAAAAAAAAAAAATAACCGTTTGACTTAATTTTGCTTTTCAGTGTAGCAGGGATTTGTCCAATGCAGGTAAAAAAAAATGGGATGGGGAGAGAAAAACCATGTTCTGCTTTGCCAGAATCTGGAGTACCCCCAGGTGATGCATTCATACAGAGTGTGAAACAAGGTCACAGAAGACATCCTGTGCCGGAGAGCAGACACCACGACTGCCATGCTTGGAGCTGAGTGCCACACTGCAACCTCTGATTGCTCTCACAGGGATTCATGCAGAACCCTTGGAACTTTCTAATTAAACAACCAACCACTCTCTGTCATTAAACTCCCAGCTCTGACTATGTCCACACAGCACTTTGGGTTGGTCAAGGGCTTCCCACACCAAAGAGATGGCAGGTGCTGCCACACATTAAGAGCTGTTTTGAGCTGTGGACACTCTGTTATACTTCCAATATTGCAATTTATTTTCATTATTGCAATTTTAAAATTATTTTTCATCTTCCCTGGCATAAAAACAATTTTGTCTTTGGAATAAATTTTAGTTTCAAGACAGTAATTTCTATATTGAAAGGCTTTTGTCATTTTAGATATCATACATTGTTTTCTTTGTGTAATATTTTTTACTAAGTTTTTGGTACTTTGTGACATGCCCTCCTTAAATGTATATAATGATAAATCCTCCAAATTAGGAAATAATCAAAATATTCAGCTATCTATTTTTTAAAAGGTCAATTGTAGAACAACAATTATAAATAATTATTTTGGAAAAGAGTTGTTTAAAAAATTAGTTTATAAAACTATTATAAAATTATGAGAAAAGATATTCTAAAGCAGTTTGCTATGCTGAAGAAAGAAGGTAGAATAGAACTTTTCAAATTATACATTTTCACATTATAATTTGTCAGTAATATGCTAGTATATCCTTATATAACTTAATTATAAATTACTCTGATTTTGCATAAGAACTTTAAATTAATATTGTTTGGTAAAAGTTAAGAAAAAATTAAAATAAAGTTTTGAAATTTTCAAATTCAGTGCTAAAATATGTTTTAGTCTATGTTGAATTCTTCCATCTGCTATTTTTTCATGGAAAATAGGCAGCCAGCTTTATGTGTCAGAAAAACAAGGAAAATAAGATAAACAGTAATTAAACTATGTAGGTTAAATTACTGCAGAGAGACTCACGGTAGCTGTTGCTATTTCAGCCCAAGCTGTGGACTACAAGGCTTTACCACTTCACAAGTAGTAGTGGTTTTCTCCCCTGTAACATTGGATCTTTATGATCCAGGATCCACTCCCACAGCATTCTTACAGTCAGCAATCCCATCCAGCATCTTTACCACTCTTCTGGTCTAGCATTCACTTCCCTAGTCAAATAGGAATTTCCTTGCAGAATAAGCCTTCTCTTGCTGGGTGCAGTATTAAATAACAAAGGGAAATAATTATCAATTTTTGAAAGAACCATTGAATCATTACTGTACTTGGTGGAAGTGATGGTGCAAAATAAAATAAAGCCAAGGAGCCTGGGGAGTTACAAAAATGGGTTTGCAGAGATATAGGAAACAAAAAGAAGAGAGGTGCAGAGAACAATAGTCAAATCACTCTTCACACCTTGTTAAAACCTACCAGTTTGTCTCCTATGTCCAACAAAAAATGGCTTCTGTCATCAAAATATTTCTTTATAAACAAGACTTAGAGTTCCTGGTAGAGAAGGTACCCACCCCCACAACAAGCCTCACAGAGGGGTGGCCTGAAAATTGTTTACTCCAGTACTCTTGGGCTTTTCTTTGTGGATACTCTCAGTGTAAGAACAGCCTCACTGCCCACTGGAGGTGTGCCTGCTGAGGCTGCCAGCAGCAGTGTTAGTTTTAGTCTGGGGTTTTATGATGTGGACATCTGTCCATTAGCAATTGGAGAAGAGCCACCACCAGTATTACGCCCCACAGCTGCCAGCCTGTCAGCGGGCATTAACAGTAATTTCCAGTTGCTGCTGAATGCGCTGGATTCAATCCAATAACCTGGTGCTAAACATTTCTGTGCTCCTTCAAATCATAAGAGTATGGCTGTTGGGTGGCTCCTGATTTCACTTTGATATAAGACAAATTAAGTGTTCTTTCTGGCTGTGAGGCAGCAGGAAAAAGATGAAATAATAGAACAACCACAGCTGGCAGCTAAGAGAAGCTGGTAAAGATCTGCAAATACCACAATACGCTATAAATAAAAAGTAGGATGCATAATGTGCAAAGACAGAGCTGCTGGAAAGCTTCCAAGCAGTGTAAATAAAGATTGAATTCAGGTGATCCAAGAATGAAATATGGAGGAACTAACCTCATTTTTAATGAGTGGCAAAAGTCACTGCAATTGTGGCAAAATTGATTTCAAGGCTGAGGGTACATGGAGTAAAGTGATGGGAGGCAGGGGACTTATCTGAGGATATGGGATCTCCCTTCTCACCATGCATCACCTGCTCTCTTGCCAGTCTTATTCCACTGAGATGAATCCCACCGCCTTGGTACCAGCCACTTTATCTCTCAGCAGAGCAAGTCATTAAGGCACTTGTAACCTGTTTCTCAGCAGATGTCTCCTGAGCCTCAGTCACACATGTCAGATCCTATGCTGCACACACCATATCCCCTTTTCCTAAGCCCACCTTTCACTCAGGTCCTCTTCTCTTTCTCTATTCCAGCACATCCCCACCTCCAACCCTCATTTCTCCAAAGTACCATCCTAACCTCCACAAACCCCAGGCAGGAGGAATTTCTCTGTATCATTCTCACCCACCATGGCCATGGGACAGAATCCATCCCCCAATTTACATCGCTCTGGGCACTCTTTTCCTACAGCCCCTCACAAGATGTGGCTGACTTCCCTAACTTGCTCCCAGGATTCTTGCCCACTGGTGCACTGCCCTCCTATGCAGGCAGACCTGGGCAGTGTTGTGTTGCTGGCAGGTACATTGTGGGAGCTCAGGTTGCACTGGTAGTTCTGGTTAGCACCACGTGCATTTGGCTTGCACTGTGCACGTCTAAGATTTGCTTTCCTCATTTAGGAATGACTTTGTCAATTGCCTTTGTCTTGATTTACCACTTATTTATCTTTAGTCAAGGTTTTCTAAATATTTTCCACAGTTCTTTGCCAGCTTCAGGCTGAAAAACTCAAACTGGAGAACTATGACTAAACTCCGTCCAGCCCCTCTATCTAGGGTTCAGCTACCTATAGAGGTGGGACATTATAAGCAACTATCACTTGTATCCTCTTTTGTTTGAGAGAGTCACTTTAGTGAGGTTGTAAATCTTTTACTGCAAGAGATTGACCAACAAATACTATAGACATCCTCAAATCTTATTGTCTGAGCATCTCTGTCAGCAAACTGACCTGAATACTCGTATTCTCATTCTAGCCTTTGTCACCAGGTTTCTGCACTATGGAAACCAGGGCACTGGGAAAGAGCCCAGTGGAAGTCACCCCCCAGGATGTACATTAAGTATACAAGAAAACCAGGGAGCTTGGGAGCATACTGTTGTTTAACCTGAGAGAATATTTTCCTTCCTATCTGTGCACAAACTTTCCAAGTGGAAGTATGTCCTGGATGCACCAGAGTCCTCTTCTGTACTATACAAGTGCAAGCCACGGACATCTCCCACTGTCCACTGGCACATCTGATGCTCTGTGAGCAAGTCTGTGTTAAGCAATGGAGACCAAATAAGTGTTTACTTTCTTTCAACATAAAGCAGTTCACCTTCAGGGTACAATGAAATACAGAGATACCAGCTTGGATTTTTAAATGGTAAAGCATGTGTCCAGGAGTGACTTTATGCTTGTATCCTCAAATCGTGTGACTGTTTGTGCTGGATGTTGAGTTCTGTGTCTTTAAGACAGGCTCTGAGAGCGAAGGGGGAGAAAAAGAAAGGTGAAGTTTTGTTATCAGAACACTGTACCTACTCCTCTGCATTCTTCGGCGAGACAGTGCTTCGGCAGTCGGCTGGAGAGCTCTTTCTTTTACTTTTTAGTTAGTTAGGTAGCTAAGGCAGAAAATTCCCTGGATTGTGGTTTTGTTCTTTTCCTTAGAACTGTTTTTGAACCTGCCCTGAACTAAAAACCCAGAAAAAAAGACCAGGAGTCCCCACCTGTGACCCACCGGGGCTTGGCCCAGGCTGCAGCATTTTCCAGAGCTGAAGGGACTGAGCAACCCACAAGAGGGACTGTTCTGAATTTGTCATCTCCTCGGAGCAGTGAGACAATTTGTTATTTTAGTATTGTTCACATTGTGCTGGGGAGTGCTTTGACTGTTAAATAAACAACTTTTTCCCACTTCTCTCTACAGAATTTTTTTCCCGGACCTGTTGGGGGGAAAAGGGGCCACTTGAATTAGCTTTTCTAGAGGAACCACTTTAGAGGTTGTCTCCCAAATTTTGCCCAAACCAGGACAGCATGAAAAATTGCAGTGTATTTGTTCAGCATAGGACATTTTTAGTTTGCCTGGCCTATTCTTGGGACCTGAGATGGTTTCAGTGTGGAATAGTTCTGCACTGCACCTTCTAAACCTCAAAGCCGTCATTGACCAAACTGGCCTGGTCTTTGCAGACCCTTTAGTTTGGACAGAGCATCACATTCCTGAAGTTACACTTTTTTTTTTTCTCTTCTGGCACATTTACATATGCAAAGCTACCTCTGACTTGTGCTTCTCTGTGCAAGCTAAGAAAATACTAAGAGGAGCAGCATAACTCTCCCCTGGGAGGCCTCCTACAATGTGCCTTGTACTCAGTGCTTTCCAGGGCTCAGATCTAAGCTTTTAAAGGCAACACAGAAGGCTTGTTTGCCTTTTCTTTTTTGTTTCCCTACAATTTTGAATAACTAACTTGTTTTCATTTAGAGAATGACAGATCTAATTTATATTTAAATCATTCTAATCCCTTGCCAAGTTACCATGACAATAGGCATTGAAAAAAATCGGTAAAAAAGAATTTTCCTAATTACCTGATTGCCATTCATGTTTCATTGTCTTTTATGTCATTCTATGCCAATGCACTTTAAAGTTATATCTTCCAATGTGAAAGCTAAAATCAATCTGGGTGAAATAAGTTTGTGCCAAGGAAGATATATTCCTGTTTATCACATGTACGTATTGAAAACATCAGCTTTAAGAAATGAGCAGAGAAGGAGACAGCCTTCCTCACAGAGCCCAAATGAAAAAATATTTGGGAACATAAAAGTCCAGTTTAAACCAACAGCAATAGCACAGGATTCTTCTGAAGCTTATCTCATTCCAAAGTGTCACCACTGAAAACCCAAACAATACAGGTAATTAGCTGGTGCATGTCTGCAGATTTATACCAATGAACCCACATTCCTTAATAAAGTGGATATTTGGAATCATGCCTTTAACAAGAATAAGCCAACTGGCCTACTCTTGTGCACTGATGTGGTCATCTGGGAAAGGATCCTTTCCACGTGGACAGGTTCAAAGCACACTTGGGAAGAAGAGAGAGAAGCACACATCCTCACCACAACAGCGCAGAACAGGAACTTAACCAACTTTCCCATTGTAAATACTGGAGACTTCAAGAGGCACTTACCAGCATTCCCTGGACTCCTTAATTATTTTCATTTAGGATACCAGGATCACTGGATCTCAGAAAATCTGACTCCTTGTTCTCAGATGACAGACTTTACTTCTTTTGTACCAGAATGTGTCTTACAGGTCAGAACATTTCTTTTCTGTTGAGGAAATATAATCCACCTGGGTATTATTCATGTGGTAGACATGCAAAATCCATGTTAATGTTCTCCACCTACTTTTTTCTAAAATACTAATGCTTTTATTAGCCATCATTACAGGGAATAATACAGAGAATATGACAGATGATACTCACTATCAAAAACTATATTTGGTTAAGCGTCTTGGCTTTCAACTCAAAACACAGAAACATATTACTTCCCCAAGCAAAGATACACACAGGGCTCATGGGGGAGGAGGCTTTGTTTCCTGGTTATTTCTTCACAACGTGTTGTGCAAAAGGAGGCAGAAAAGAACAAGGAAGGAGGAAGGAGAGTACCTGGAAATAAGCTCTGCCATCTGTGCCTGGGGTGACTAAAGGAGTTACAGCATCTCTCAGCTGGAAGATCTCTACATCTGCAGCAGAGGCAGGCAGCACAGATGTGGGCAGCCAAAATCACCTTCAGCTGTCTTTTACTGGAGCACAGCAAGCAGGAGCAGGGAGATCAGTGCCTCTTCTATTTCCAAACCTGAGAAACTGTATTTGACTCATCAGTGTGGACTAGATTAATTTCTTTTATCTTATATTCCCTACTAATTTCTGATAGGTATTTTTATTTTCTAAAACAGGTTGGGTTGTCTCTTAAAAAACAGTTTGATCAAACTGTTCCCATCCAGTAGTCCTCCACAGTGTAGTTGATTTACAGGGTTTTTGTTCTCCTCAACTTTGCATGTATCAACTTGATTCAGATTTATTTCAAGGATTTTATTCCAGAACCTTCTTGGAGTAAAATCTGTTCTTTCTCATGAGCATTCTAAACTTGTCTGGTGAGTCTGCTTTCCCCCTACAACCTGCTTATAAAGACAAGGAGAGTTAAAACTCATTATGGCTTTGCTATAACTACTAGCACACTGGAAGAAAGTTTTGAAATGTAGATGCTAAAAGGTTATGACCAATATTTGCTCTGTGTTCCAAAAAATCCAAGGGTTCTGGAAGAATTTTTTTTTGTTTTGGGTTGTTTCCCTTTTACTGCCTTACATATCACTGCTGAAGAAATCAGGAATAGATCAGTATACATTTCTAATTAGATCTATCTAGAAATGGTTTGTCCCTCATGCAAAAACTACAAGATGCTTCTTACTTGTTTTTACAAGAGTGAGACATCAGACCCAGATTTTGTGATTTCCATCTTGAGAACAGTAAGACAAGTTATTCTAAGTCCAGTCTGACAAAGACTTTATACACTTGATGCATTGTTTTAATAAATAAGAATCTCAGTTTAAAGGAATTCTTGATGCAACAGACCCTATTGTCTGTTACCTTTAAAAACTAAGTGTCCAATTTACTAAGCCTGCTGAGAAAAGTGCCCACTGAAGTAGGCCATAAATGTTCTGTGTGAAAATGACTACCTGAATTTGAATTAAAAATAGAAAAAATCAAGAATTTTCAGAGAGGCTGGGGTAGGAGGTTGCTTACCTGCTAGCTCCCATACCAGTAAGTTTCCACATCTAACACAGCTGGAATGCAGCCTTAAAGAAAATCTGCATTATAAACTGCCTTGGAACTGCTTCACCTGCTTGGGGAACTAATTTAAATGACTTCTGAAATCTACAGAAGTAGCAGTTCATTTGGATTGCAAAGCAGTGTAGAAAAGGTAAGTGTTTTCCCAGGCTAGCAATCTACATGTTAAAGACATGAAAAGAGCTACTTGGAGTCATAAAGGCTAGTGCCAAAATGCATTCAGGAAGACCCATGGTAAGTGAAATGGTGATTCTAGGCAGCAGTGACAGCGTTCATGGGTTATTTATCTTGCATAGTCTTAAAATGTTGTTGTATGCCATAAAAATTGCACTATGCTTCAAGACAGCAGTATCCAATATTTTTAGACCCTAAAGGAATAGCTTTAGGAAATGACAATTTCCATGAGAATTTCATGGCTAGACTACATTTGATTTCTAATAGCTTAATTCTTTACAATATAGAAGCAGAATTTCTGGAGGGTATTTTTTATACTCTTCAACTAGTCATTTGAGAACCATTGCAGTTTCTTCTAAGCTTGACTTTACTTGGATACTGTCTATATAAAGATGATATACCATCTTCTGGAATGACTCTATAAAACAGAGTGAATTGCTTATTTCCAATTTCAATTTTCAAACCATACAGATATTTGAACTTGGTAACAAAACCACCTGTAATCAGATCATTATGAAACAAACAGAACATGAGTGTGAGATAGAGATTAAAAAATCCAAAACTTTGTGTAGGATTGTTTTAGGTGGTGGGTTTGTGCTATTTCTTGCTTCTGTGTTGAGCAAACATAGAGTAAATAATCTAGGAGAGGTATTTCTCTGAACATAAAGGAAATTATCACCTTACTGAGGAAAAGGGAAAGATCTTACAGCTGCTGAAATCATGCAAATGTAGAAATCCCATTCTGAATATTATCAGCAAAGAAAAAATCTTAAGAAGCCCCTTTTTCTCTGCTGTTATATTACTTCTGAATCCACATGCACCCAGATAAAAGAATTTAATAACAGATTAGACAATAGTTAGAGTTTTCTATTTCACAAAGTAGGATTTTTGCATACTAATTTTTTTAAGAAAAGCCTATGAAAGTAACAATTACTTTTCAAATAAGTAAATCACTTCCAATTACCACATGATATACAACCCTTTGGCAACCATATTTAGTAGACCATCTTTTATGGCCTACNAGGGAAGTTATTGTGCAGTTAGCTGCAGTGTACTTACTGTGCAGGATTTAAAAGGGAAAAAAAAAAAAAAAAAAAAAAAAAAAGTCTCACATGTAAGGAATGTAAGGAATGACCAGAAAAAAGCTGGATTCAACTGAGTAGAGACATATGCAAAAATTTATACTGAGGTTGAACTAATCAGCTAAGTAGCACAACAGAGACACAGCACAAGATGGAAGTCTGGGAGAAACAGTGTGATATGGTGGGAAAAGAAGGAAGGAAGGAAGGAAGGAAGGAAGGAAGGAAGGAAGGAAGGAAGGGAAA
>VXBU01014186.1:47384-58780 GCA_013400315.1 Bombycilla garrulus | reverse complement strand
ACACACATACACATACACACACACATATACATATATATACACATATATACATACATACATACATATATATATAATGTATATAGCATTATCTTTAATTCTTGGTCATCTTCTTTTCCCCTGAATTGCTTACAATGTTTAATATATTTTTGAGGTAGGGTTCTATTCAGATAAGTGTGCAATATTGCAAGTGCAGGGATACTGCTTTATGATGTCCCACTGCTACACCAAATTAAATTTTTTAGGTGTTTTTTTTTTTTTTCAGTTAGATGAAACTGCTTGTTTGTTAGCCACTAGTATTTGTTATGCTCTTTCAGCATTTCTTTTCCTAGATATAACCCTTTCACTGAGCAAATACTTTATATTATCTTTCCGTATCTCCCTTTTCTTTGAAGGAGAAAAATCTTCCCTTCTCTAATTGTTAGCATTAAATTTACCCCATGCCCACTGGCCTGTGAAACTTGGACAATTTACTACAACTAATTCCCTGCGAACTCAGAAACTATACTCTGATTCCCAGTGAATACAATTTACTTATTCACTGGCTCTTCTTGTCTCCGAGGAAAAATCTTTTACTTGTGAATAACTTGGACTTTGTTCATGCAAGGTAAAACTAAAATACTGCAGAATGGAAATATGGGTTGAAAATAATCAGGACCCTCTTATAACACATTTTTTTTAAATATAATTGGGAGAAAGAAGAACTTAGCCTTTCATAAGAGTGCTAAGGAACAATTCAGAAATAGGAGGATAAAATAGGTAAACCAGATTCCAAAATATTACAGATTGCTAATACGAAGAAACAAAGAAAAGAGAATAAATGTATATTGTTGGGATGGGGGGGGGGTGTGCAAGTAAATATATTTATTTATTGCATTCATCACCAGTTTTTAAAAATTGCTTATAAAATGCCTTGCCTTAGGATCTGACCCTATGCCATCAAAATCAAAATACTTTTGTTTTTGTTGATTGTACTATCAGTAGTACCAGCCTCTAGAGCTATCCAAAGATTTAGAATGTGAAGAAATTAGTGGAATGTTCCCAAGAGCTGAGGGAGAGGATTGTTTTGTAAATGGAACACAGGAACTACTGCTCTACTGGAGTGGATTTTTATATTGAAACTTGGACTGAAAATATTTCCAGAGCCACAGGAAGGCAGTGTGTAACAACTGCATTGTAGTTTTGAAGGCTACATGTCCAGTATCTGAGGAAAGTGTGATAAATACCAAATTTGCTACCTGAACTCAGCTTATTTAAATATTTTTCAATGGCACATTAGTTTCAGGCACAAAATGTTGCCTTTTGACCTTTTGCTTAATTCTAACATTATCGATTAGATTGCTATAATGTAAATTACTGATACAATGTAAATTTGCATGTAAATAACCACAAGGTTGTTTGGCATTTACGACATTTCCATCTTCAAAGTGGAGTTGGCCTTCTCTGAATGACCTGAAGTGATTGCAAAAAAAAGTGAGTTTAGGTCAAATGAAAAGGGAAAGATGAGATGTGTCAGGCAGCAAAATGCCTCAAGTCACAAATGCTCAAGCACCTTTCACAGCCCGTGCTGGCCAGCTGGCCCTGGGTGGGCAGACAGGATGCTTTCTCAAGTTTCCTTACCACAATGATGAGGCTATCCAGGACCCAAAAATACCAATTTCAGAGGCAACTAATGTAGGCAGAAGGCGAAAAGCCCCTCACTCTCTCTTTTGGGGGCCAAGTTTTAAAGGCCCAGGTGCCCAGGTCAGGTGGCCAGGGTATGAAGTGTGACCCAGCCTGTAATTTCACTCCTTCACACCCCTCTAGAGGAACTGGCAGGCGGAGGGGGTAAACCCACACCTCTTCTCACGTTCACATACAAAACTGCTAAAGACAAAAATCTCTGTTTTCCTGCTCTTCCAGGATCCAATGAGTAAGATATTTTGAAGGAAATCATCCCAAACCTGCTTAAACTCCTCCTTTCTGGTTCCTTGCAGACAATTGCAAGAATAGTAGCAACTATTGATCCAGACGTATGGATTAATAATCCAGTGTGTGATTTACATTTATGGAGAGGAGGGATGGGACATTGGTGTATAAAATCCCCCAAACCCTGGCACTGAGTGGCTGGTGTGTGTCCTGGTGTGAGGGATTAATCCAGCAGTCCTGTTCCCAGTGCTCGCTCTCTGCTAGCCCCATCTTTGGAACTCTGGCTGTGCCAGCCTGTGAGCTTGGGTAAACTGAATTCCCTGCAGAGCTGATAATGAAGTGTCTGATGTGTTTGTATGGAAAATGACAGTTTAAACATTTCTGCTCAAAGAATTCACAATCCTATTGGATCCTATGTAAAATTTTCCAATTTGACCTACATTTTTTTTTTTAGATCACCATATTTTCTAACACAGTAATTTTTCCTCCACCCTCAGCCTGATACTCAGTCTTTTTGGCAATAAAGCAGTCATATAAAACTTTCTACATATTTCATTATTTTTCAAAGGGAAGAATATATTTTCTTTCAAAAGTCATTTTTCCAAGTTAATTAGTTAGCATTAATACAGATTTTTCATTATGCAAATCGTCTTACAAGCCCATTAGCTATTGTGGCTGTAGTTGGTATTCTTGACTAGCTTAATTCTGCAGAATAGTGTGCAGCAGCCCCACACAGAGGGTTCACTACAGGAACGAAAACCTTATTATCTTGCTCACATCACAGGGATATAACTCAGCCAAGCAGAATTTCAGAGCAGCTTTGTTTGCCGATGGGTGAATGTCTGTCACTGAATTGGCTTTTGATAGGGGACATAGAGAATTCTTGCAGAAAGGAAGCAGAAGTTTGAGAGGGAAGAATAGTTTTGCTGAAGCAATAGAAAGTGCTATAATAGTGGGGAAAAGTGATATGCTGTTTAGTTTTGCAGTTTATATGGGGTAGAATGGAACAGCCGGCTTGTGACTCTTAGAGAAGTTTTCTGAGGTATTTGTTCTTTGCAGTGTGGAAAACTGACAACATTCAAGTCCCAAAGGGGAGAACCTTTAATTCTGCCCAAAGCCAGTAAATTCAGTGTCTGCATTTGTGACCTTTTTACATGCTAAACTTTCTGTTTTGCCTAAAGTGCTGGTTAGAGTATAAAAAGCTGATTTTATATGCAGAAGTATAAATATCAAAACTAAAGTTTTCATCAATAAGAGGAGATTCAGAGACTTAAATATTCAGAAGTTTTATTCAGCTTGCAAAAATCTGTCCAGCTGTAACTGAAACTTATCTAAGTTTCCTGAACCAGGGAAATTTCCTAGGTGAGGTTTTCGAATGTAATTTCCAGTAATTTCCCTGTTCTTGATTTTGGTAAGACCATCAGAATATGTGGCATTTTTGTGCCATTTGTATTTCCAATTAAAAAAAAATAAAGTGAGAAGCATGGACTGTGACAGGCTGAAAGAAAACAGTCCGTTTTTTCCCTAGGATTTCAAACTTGGTTTGCTTTGGGCTGAGGGCAAGGGCTGCTAAAGGTACAGGCGACTGTTACTGACCTTCTTCTCTAGCCTCAGTTTTTTACTCGAATTTGAGTGTCATTTCTTGTTCCTATCTTCAGTGCTGTAATCCTTGAATTACCATTATCACTATACATTCATTAGACCAGAGGGAGCAAGGTTTAGGCCTGCAGAGCCACTTAAGTATTTAAAGCTTTTCAAAGGCTGAATTCTATTTAAATCAGTTGGAGCTGGTTGGTAAAATACATTGTTGAACACAGAACATAGAGCCTGTACTGTAATGTTAGAAAAAATATATCCCTATCACCTGTTTATTTACATTCTAAATATCTCAGGCTTTAAAATATTAAACACTTTCTGCAGGGGTGCAGAAGCAAATGTTTCAAAGAGTATTTTGACTTTAGTATTTAATTTCCAGGAGGTAAAGCTGCTAGAAAAGCTGTTTTGCATCAAAAGGGGGCACTGCTTTTAATTAAACATATTTCTGATATAAATGAAATAGTTTCTTTTTTTCTCTAGCATAAAACCTCAGTGAAAAGGGAAGAGAAATTGCAACAATATCAAAATGTTCTGGGAAGAAAAGTATGTTTGTTAGTTGAAATTACTTTTTCTTTTTCATTTTATATTTAGTTAGAAGTTAAAAAGCTGAAGGAAAAATCTTTTGTTAAAATGAAACAGCTATAAAAAGATTTTGTCATTTCCTGACTGAAAAGAAAGAAAAGAGTCTTTAAAGTGATAGCCAGAGAAGCATCTGGATTGCATTATGTGTATCCCTTGGAAATAAGAGGACATAAGTGCTGGAAAATGCAGTTGAAAATAAAGATCTCTGACAGTTGTTCCAAGTTGTTTTGGTTTTTTTCCCCCCCCCAAGCCTTGCCTATTGCCTGCAGGTTTCTTTCAAAAGCCCTGGCACTGCCCTGGCTCTGAAGATCAAACCTGGCCCAGGGCACCGAGCCCTCCCCTTCAGGAGGCGCAGGATCCTCTCCTCCCCTGGTGCTCCTGGCAGCTGGTGGGTGCCCTGAGCTGGGGTCCTGCTGTGGCTGGAGCCCTGCCCTGTAGGACATTAATCCAGGGAAAAAGCAACAAATTTCCTAAGCCATTGCCCTCATTTCTGTCCTACCTGTTTCACTTTTGACTTTTTACTGCTCTTTCAGAGAAAGAAAAGGAAGGGCTATATTTTGACAGGAGAAACTTCAATAAAAAGAAACCCTTTGCATCCTCACTTCTAAAATCTTCCCGTGTGGATTTCTCTTACGGGCTGTTTTATGCTCCTTAGTAGGTGAACTAAAGGTAAAAAGAAATTTATCATAATGTATGATGCCTCAATGTGGAGATAAGTAGGGATACAGCAGGCCCTGTGCAGGTTGTGGGGTGTTCTCTTACATAAAAAATGGGTGATGGAATAACAGTCCAAAAATTATTCTATTCATTATACTGCTCATCTGCTAAAAGCTAATTAGAGTACCTTGACAGGAATAATTCCAAGTGACAGGTCTTTCTTTATTGCCATTACCATGAGCAAACACAATGAGCTGGCAAAGATTAACAAGCTCTACCATTTTGTACTGATGGAGTTTGTCCATCTGCCAGTATCACTTTTTTTCTTTAAGTGGGTCTCTCTAAGAGAAGAAGGTGATTTTTTGAAATCTCACTATCATTACTATTGTCATTCAGCTATTAGGAAGATATCTTGAGTATGTGTCAATTCTCAGTTACTTCTGATATTGTAGCCCTGGTTTCTGCCAGGTTACTTTTTTACAGTGCCAGACTGGTGGGAATTAATGTACACACTGAAAGTGAAATGCACAGTCTTGTTGTCAACACCAACACTGTTAAGAGCAGCAACCAATGTTGTAGTGTTTATAACAGGTCTGTCTGTGTACATGCAAATAATTTGACAGATTTTGCACTATATTAATGAAATGATGCTCAGTAGCCTTGAAAAACAGCTTTTAGTAGATACTACTCATAGAGTTCAGCTATTTTTTTTTCCAAAGGAAGCAATGTGTATTTTAAGTAATTTGCTATTTCTGTGTGTAAAGCACTTGGTTTTGGTTTTTTTTTGGGGGGGGGGTTGTTTGTTTTTTTTTCTGTCTCATTAGTATATTAGAAGTTTTGTGTTCAAAATGAGGGGACTGTGCACTTAAGATGTTAGGTGGTTTGGAGGGGTTTTCAAACTTGTCATCAGAGAATCTGTGTGGTAGAGCTATTCTTTTGTTACTCTTAGCATGTTACTAAAGGAGGTTCCCTAATGTCTGTCTTAATTTTCCTTGTATTTCTAGTTCTCTACATTACTGGCCTGTCTCTATTGAAGTCTAAGGTTAATGAGACAGACAACAATTAAAAAAAAAAATGTAAATTCCAGGGAAAAAATCTTGTATTAGGAGTAATTAGTGCTGGGTATTTCCACATCAGATCCTATGAAGACGATGAATTAAGAAGCTTTTTGAAGGTGAAAAACAATCACAGACCTTCATATGGTCACAAAATACGTTAAGGACGGAAGGCAGGGCAGTTCTGACATGTTTTGACTCAGCACTTTTTCCCACAGCCTGCAGAGTTCTCACCTGACAGGGAGGGATCTGGTTTTAAATGTTTTACTTGTAGGCTTCATAAAACTCTTTTGCACCACCTTTCTCAGGATTGCACCACCTTTGTCTGGGGCTTTACCCAGATAGGGCACCTTGCTGATGGTTTAGGAAACTTGAGACTTCTTCCTGCTGCACCTAGGTGTTAGGAGAGGTACCTATGTCAGGGCATCCAAAGCTTCTCATGGATGTAGTTCCTCTCATGCCTGGAGGTCACATCTTCAGTGTGTTTTGGTGACTGACAGAGGAGATCAAACACTTCCCTGCTGTGGCCCTGAGGGCACTGATGACCTTTCTGTCTTTCCCCCCAGCTCAGGTCCCAGGAGCCCCAGTTTGATCCAGCCTGGGGCTATTGGTCTCAGAGATGTTGCAGAGATGCCAGTCTCCAGCCCTGTATCTGTGTGGATGCCTTGGACCCATGCTGTCAGCTGAACAAATATACATGGCCCAGACTTCAACAACCAGGCTTCAGGGAATCAGGCTGCAGCACAGGAGAGCAACACTCAGTGAAAATTCTGCTATATAACAGCCTGGCTGCCTCAGAAAACCAAAGGTATATCAAAACTCAAGTAATTTCCTACCTACTCAGCATATTATTCCAGTCAGGCTCCTGAATTCAGACCAGGTACCTTCCTAACTTTATTAGACCCTTTATTGGTTTCCAAACCTGAAACTACAGCACTAGGTTGTTGAATAAAATGGGATAGAGTTGGGGTTTATCAGCATCATCTGGTTCTCCCTCAGATATTCAGAAGATGTGTTCTAAGGACACTTAGCAAATCACTCTCTGCTGGTCACATAGCTGAGAATTCTAGAGAATGGCACCAAATCTTAAATGTGAAATAGCTCTCCAGGTAGCCAGATGGCAAGAGAGGTCAAGTGGTGATGTGACATTGCTAGGAAGACCTGCTGTGTTGAAGGAATGTAGCTGTCTAGAGTTCTAGGAATCACCTGAGCAGAAGATTTTAGGGGTTTGGTAGCATCTACAGGCTAGGTGTAAGAATCCTGGTTCATTATAGTTACTACCATTCTGCATTTATTAGCAAGCACAGCAAAAAAAATGGTCTTTGTTATTGTTTCCATATATTAGGACACAGACATTTCTTTTATAAACATGAATTTATGCAGACTAAAACCTCAAAACCCCACTGCAAACGGTTTATAAAACACTTGGTGATGATTTACTTGTCTATATGCACTATCCTGTAAGTATTGTGCTCTGTCCCAGGTATCTGCATAGGGTTGGCAGATATGATACAGGGTGCACAGGAGTCCCATATCCATCTGGGACAGTAGCTGAAGGCCAGGTGAGGTATACCTGAATCCCACCCTTCACTTAGGAATGACCCGGCTCAGACAGTAGCAGGCTTAAACCAAAATAAGAAAATTCAGAGTTTTTTTACCTGGTTCTGATGAGATCTGCTGCTGACAAGGCTTGCAGGAGAGAGCTACCAGAACTGTCTGTTCCCAGGCTACCTTACCTTTGTACTGGCTGGCAGACATTCAGTTCTTCCTGTCCTTCCCTAAGTGGCAGGGAGTGAAGTTTGTGGCACACCACTTATGCCCACATTCACTTGTTACAGCATGTACTCTTTGGCACAGTAAACAAAGCAATCCCAACCTCCTCCCAACATTTGAGATCAGGAGGGGTGAGGGCCCTTGGAATGCAGACTGAAGCATTTGGTGCTTTGTGAAAACTGAAGTCCCTGATCATAGATATGAGCAGAATGAAAACCGGCCATTGGAAAATCTGCAAGCTCCTGAAACGGCACAAGTCAGAAATGGGAAAGACAGGTGGAGGCTTGAACTGAGTGTGTTTGTGCTTTTGACTGTCTTCTCTTGACCTCGTGCACCAGGCCTCCTCAGTGGAGCTGGACAGAGCCCACTGATCAGCAATGCAGCACAGCATTGGCTGTGGGAGTGCTCAGGCAGCCCCAGCACATTTATGAAACCTCTGCCCAAATGACAGACCCAGGAATTCTGAAGGGCAGAGCTGCCAAGCAACTATACAAATTCTGATCCTCATGAGGGGGAGCAAAGCAAGGGATGCTGACCTTGGCCAGGGTGCACAGGCTGCATTTCTGATTGCCTCTCCCTGTGTGGCCCAGCTAATCACATGGAGGAGTTTGGTTTGTTGTCCCTGTTGCTGTGCTGCTTCACCAGCTGCGTGGGCTCCTGTCTAGAGCACCATGGCACAGGAAGGGACGCAGAACTGTTCAGAAAGCAGAGCCTTGGGAGCCAGCGTGGGACACAGAGTTACCAAGGCAAACTGAGTCGCAAAACACCTGCAGTTTTCTTGAGTTATCCCAGAAAAAGATTTAGACTGCAGTGTGTAAAAATGTATACTCAATAAAGAAGTTTGGAATAAGAAAAGGCAATGTCACTCTTATATTTCAACCAGCAGATGAATTCACCTTACTTTGGAGGTGGTCCATTCCCAGGAAATTTGAGATAATATGGATAACTAATATTAGTTCATTACTACACCATCAAATCTTCCACTGAGAAATTAGAAGATTAAGAAGATTATCATATTTCTCAATACAGTGAGTTGATCAGGGCTACAAAGCCTATTTGAGATACTAGGTAATCACATTCCTCTAGGTAGATTTCAGTAGATGAGAGATCCTACTTGTAACACTTTTCTGTCTGTTTCCAATTAATATTTTAATGAGCAAGTTTTCTTCAGCAAGCCTCTTGAGGAAACAGCAGATTTTATTTGAAAGGAGAAAAAATTTATTAAAAAATACATTTTACATCCTTCTCCATTGACATTTGCCTTGAAGACTGATTGAAAGAATTTGATTGATCTAGTCAGAAAGACTGAGTGCCTCAGAAAATGCAATGTACTTGTGGCTAAGTAACCTATCCCTAAAAATGACAGAACATAAAAATTTTAAAGATTTTAATGTAAAATTCAGGAACTGCATTCTATTTGATAAGTAGGCAAAGGTAAGTAAAGGTAAACTAAAGCAAATTTTTATTTCATAGATTTGGTGACAACATAAAGAAATAGCTTTTCATGCACTGAGGTTGCATTATGTTGAATTATGTAGATGCAATAATGTTTCAAACAAGTAGACAAGACAGTTCTCAGAGTGCTTGTATGTCTATAGGTCAGATATTAACACTTTGAACTAAACAGACACTAACCAGGCACCGCACAGGAGGTTAATCTCTCTCCTCCCAGTGCTCCCAAAGGTGTGTGTGCCCAGGAAGGCTTTGCTCCCACCATTGCAGTGTGGGCAGCACAAGAGGGCTGCTGCCCCAGGAACAGCCCGTGACAGTGCTGCAGATTACCAGAGCTGATCACAGAAATTTTACAGTTGAGTCAGCTTTTTGGTTGACTTGAGTTTCTCCCTGCTTTCTAGATTTTGAGCCTGAGGGCAATTTTTTGAGGCTTGCATCAGCAGGCTCTGGAGATAGTAATTTAGGACTTTTTGATTCAGCAGCTGAAACTGGGAGCAGGCTGATGGGAGAGTTGGGAATGATGCTGTGAACTAGCTAAACTAGGTGTGAGTTTAGAGTATTTTAAAACCCTTGTGTGGCATTTTAATTCAAAAGTAAAAGGCCTTTGCTTGAGTTGCTTGAAATCATTGTAAGAGTATAGGGAGGAAGGGTGAATCAAATCTACTTTTAACAGCTAGAAAGCATTCAAGAAAGTATATGATGTAGTTTAGTAAACCAGTTAAGACAGATAAACTGCTTATAGCATCACTTGGCAAACTCTGGAAATCCCTGCTAATTGCAATTCAAGGTTGTAGTTCTTTTTATGCAAGTCTGCGATTCCTTTATTTTGAATGAATGAATGAATGAATGAATGCACACAGTGGAGATGGACCATATGTCATTTCTGGTACCACTCCTCCCATTTAGCTGTTTTTGCTGAAAACAGATAGGATCAGGAGTGCAACAGTGTCACAACTGCTCTTACAAGACCTCTGCTAGTGTACAGGCACTGAAACAAATGGGAAAGACCCCAGGGGAAACACAGCAGACTTCTGAGGTGAAGAAAGGACCATTTGTTCCTTGGACCCTCCATGTGCTCTTCTTGATGGTGTCTGTTTTGCAGAATGTATGGTTGCTGTAGTTTGTGGTAAAATGAGACCCTAAGATGTTCCTCTGGATTTGGGGACAGCCTGCTCGTCTGGGGTCTGAGGGCTCTTACGCTGTTCATGGTTCAGCCATCAGCAAAACTCTTTGGACTACAGCTTGACTAGCTGTAAAATGGTTGTTTAGGGTTCTGTAAAGCATTTCAAAATTCACAGGCTGGACATGCTATAAAAGAGCATGGTATTTACTGGAAGCATTATGTGAGTGATTTAAAAGCCACCAACTATTACAAACAATAGGCATTAAGATCTTTTTGATGTTTGGCTTTATGAGTTTTCAGTCATTTCTTCACACCACATAGGTCAAATAGTATGCCTTGATCAGTGGTCCAGCACTTTTGGGAGGTGTTGGCATCTGGGGCAGAAGTTTTAGAGCTGATCTGCAGAGAAAATCTGCTGTGTCTGAGATACGCTGGATATGCAGCATGCTCGGAGTAGACATGCCATTTTTTTGGAGAAGGTCATATTCAATGTTCAGATGTCTGATCTCATGCTCAGATCTGATCGCATCTGTAGCCATGAGCATGAAAAGAAATGCCAGACTAAATTTTCAGACAGAAAAGAAAATGGGCGTGCTTGGAGAAATCCATCTACAAGCTAATCCCAGCCATAGGTGTTCCGTCATAAATGAAAATTGTTATTTCTTCTGTAGTCTATATTTTGCCAAACAGCACTGGAGGAAATCCTCCAAGTATTGAAAAGCAATAGTAAGTGTGTGGGAGTTAGCAAAGCTGGTTGCCAATACACCGGGCAAGGAGCTTACTGATGGCAACCAGCAAGGAGCCCAGCGATCACCTTGCAGTGATTCTGCAGAGCAGACGGGTCACATCCCCCAGAGGTCACATCTTCCCCGTTCCCCAAAGCTTTGCACCGCCAGGCACTCTGCCGAGACACGGCCGTGCCTTTCACCGCCCCGGAGCTCGCAGGCAGGCAGAGGGCAGTGCGGCAGAGCGGGCTGCAGACAGACAGACAGCGCACCGTGCTCGCAGGGCTGCAGACAGACAGACAGCGCGCCGTGCTCGCAGGGCTGCTCCCGGGGCTGCCTCCACTGCCAGACTGCCCTGCCCTCGCTGCTCTGCCTGCACTTCCCACCACAAAGTACAGACCTGGCACTACAAAGCTGCAAAGTGAAATTGCTCCTCTCCAACTCTGTTTGCCAAGATTGCACAGGACCAGTCATGTTGATTGTTCATTAGAAAGCCCTAATATATGTTTAATGACAACTTTTTTTTTT
>VXBU01014186.1:9518-47366 GCA_013400315.1 Bombycilla garrulus | reverse complement strand
TTTTTTTTTTTGCAATGCCAGCTGGTATTTTAATAGCCTTAATAACAGCACATATTAGTAGCATTATTACTTGTTTTTGTAACACTCCACCTTCACTGTGCTATGCCTGCAGTAACTAATGAATGCATTCTAGGAAATTCATCCACCTGAAGCAGATTTCTCTGAGTAAAGCAGGGAAATAGGATGTGAGCTTGGTATGGGAGTGGATACGAGAGAGATTTAAAGTTCTTTTTGGATTTATAGAATAGCTTCCAATTCCTGCTGATACAGAAATCAGTTTAAAAATAGATAATTCCACCTGGGCCATTTGTGTGCCTGCTGCTCCAGACTCAGCCAAGAGCAGCAGACCTGCTGCGCACGCCAAGTTGATGAGAGGCAGGAATCCAAGATGGGGGGATGCCAGTGTGACATCTTTCAAACTGCCTTTTCCATCCATTCTCCATGTGACTAGAAAAATTAATAGTTAGAACAGATGAAATAAACCATATTACTGGGCTACAAAAGCAGGGGTGTCTGATGATAGCAGCTTGATCAGCAGCCTCACATATGCAGACTTTGGGAAAAAGAAAACCAGGCCTAAGACTATTTTAGGTCTTCTGTTTGGCTTTAAATATTCTGATTTACTCAAAATACCTTGCAGCTCTAGCTTCATGTATGAAGTTGGCAAGATAAAATACTAGGCATGTAGACAGCAGAAGCAAGAAGGAACGTAAATTTTACAACTTGCTGCTGAGATCAGGCCCAGCCCCTGGGCCAGTGCTATAGCTGTAAGTGTTGGCAATACATTTATTATTGTACAATTAATATATTGTTGATGGCAATAACTATAAATGTCTTGAAGCTGTTACCCAAAAGATGGCAGCACCTCTGGTAGGAGTCAGAACTTGGGTGATTCTGCAGAGCCCCAGTGGGAGCAGATGTTGGCCAGACTTATGCTGAGTGCTTGTTCAGGTTGGATATTTGACTTTTGCGGTTTGTTATATACTTGGTTCACACAGTGAACATCAACACCTTGACATCCTACATGGATCATCTTTTACTGGCACTGCCCTTCTCTCTGTGCCTATTTCGGAATCTGTTTAGTATCAGAGAGCTGGTGATAATTTTAGGCACAGTTATGCCAAGTATGTCCTCTTTGGACTCACAGCAGCTCCCAGGATGATTTGTGCGGGATGTAATTTTGACACAGTCACCTGGGCTCTTCCTTTGGATCCACATTGATAGCCAATCCTTTGCCTTTTCCTACCCATCTGATAAGAGAAATTATCCCAGCACACAAGTCCCATATGGCTGTATTCCCCATTCTCGCCCTTTCCAGAATTTCCTGGCTCTTTCCTCTACTGCCCTAAAAGCACAAGAGGCCATACTTTGAGGAGAACCTGTAATTGCTTCCTGGGCAGCCACTAAAAAGATTGAGACCATTTTCTTTGCCAAAATTCCACCAGAAAAGCCAAGGACTGAACTGGCAGTTCCACGCTATTTTTCACATACCAACTGAAAGGTTTCCTAATTGATTAGCAATTAACCAGTTCTCAAAAACTCAGGGTCAGACTCACAACTGGTATAAATCAGAGAAATCCCACTGAAGTCTCTGATTCATTTTCCAAATGGTAAAACATTCAGCAAGAGCTTTAAACTGCCAATGTTATCCATCCAACATCTGGCTAAAATTCAGAAAGATAACACATTTTCTGTAATGCTTTTTGACATTAAGTATTCCTTGTGGGCGAGATATAATCAATACAAGAGCTAAAGTGAAAATTCAGGGGTTTAAAAAAAACCCAAAACCCAAAAAAAGCATGGATGTGATAAACATACATTTTAGGAAAAAGAGTCAACATGCAGAATCAAATATTACATCTTTACAGATGTGTGTTCATTATCATAATAAATCAAAACTAAGTTTTAACAATTCTTCTGTCTCTCAGATGGCAGTTTCACTCTCCTGTCAAAGTGACTGGAAGGATTTTGCTATCTCTTGGTGGGGGTGGACTGCATCTCTTGTGAAGCCCCAATTCCCCAGCAGGTGTGGATATCGCCTGCGTGCACAGCAGAATTGTTGCATTTTGTTTCCTTTTTCTTTTCAGTTCTGCTTCTCAAAACATTCACTGCTGTTCCAGATAAATATTCTAATGAAACTGCAGGCCCTGGAGCTGAACAGCCTTGGGAGAATGTTGGGCAAGCATGTCACTGCTAGTGAAGTCTATATTATATCAAGATAAGACAATGGAATATGTGATATTGAGTGGTGATATTTCATTTTACAGGCCATAAATTCTAATAATCATTTAGAGAAGTGCAAGACCAGACTGTAAATTACATATTTTCTTTAATCTTCTATTTATTTAAAATATAACCAAAACTATTTTTTACTTCAATAGGATCAGATACTTTTTTATATTTACTGTACAATGAATCACAATACAGAATATAAGGAAATATAAGGAAATGTGTAATATTAAAATTAAAACACTATACTCAGGAAGCGGAGAAAAGGATTTTACCACCTATAGGAGCAACCTGTTTTCCCTCTCAGGAGTTACTTGTAAACTTTTTGTGCTTAAGTGAATGATATTAAAATCTGTGCTGTGTTCTAACAACGAGTGATTTTCTTGGTAGCAGAGACACATATTAGTCTTTATTTCAGAAATATAGTCTTTTAAACTAAGGACTTTTTCCCTAAATGCTCAGCTGCCATCCTTCCTCCCACTCTCTGGGAGAAACTCGCCATTCTCCATTTGTTTAACATAGGTGGCTCTGACAGATACAGCAAAAAGCTAGGAAAGCCTTTGCCTTCAGTACTGAGGCCGTTTCAATGACCTGTGCCTGAAGACTTGGAAGAAGGCTGGGCTTTACTTTGCAGATTACATGCAGCAGGAAACTACAGAGCTGCTCCTGCTCCAAAGAAATCATCGGGAATAAATGCTCGAGCCTTCACCATGCATATCCAGTGAGGGTTACAAAAAGAGCTTCATTTCCCACACTTCTAAATACCAAGAAAGTCACATTTAGCTGAGACTTCATTTTTCTGTAGGGAGTTTGTAGTTTTGTAGGGAGACTGTGAAAACTGATCTGAGTAAGCAGCCTCATTGGCTAAGTTAGAAAATCCTGCATTAAATTTGAAGCCTAGTAGAAAATTCAGGTACCAGTTCAGCAAGTTAGGGTTCAAGATATATTCAGATTTAGATGTAATTCTGTAATTTTCAGAATATGGCATACCTCAGTCTTCTACCAGAAGAGCACAAGGTGGAAACATGTGTCAAAAGATACAAGGGGTACATAATTTGTTCCACTATTTTCAGTATAATGACACTGGTGATTAAATTATTCAGTATAAGCATAGAATAATCTGTCATGGTTTAGGGTATGAGGACTCAGATTGGTAGCTACTTTTTAATCTACTCTACATAAAACCAGGAATAATAGACACAAACTCCGAACTATTAATCTGACTCATTAGGTGTACCTAGGAGCCCTATTCCCATCAATTTCAGTGTAGATCACAATTAAAAATGAATGTGAAATGCAATCTGTACAGTGTTCAAAGTGCTGTATTTAATAGTGTTATTGCTGAGTTTAAGCATCATTTCAGAGAGTTAAGCACCTGAATTATGCCAAGGCAAATCTACTTTGCACTTGACTGTCAAACTGATTTGCAGCAAAGCCCCAGCCTGGGATTAAGATCAACATCCAGACATCTGGAACTGGTTGAGTGATAAAGAAAAATCCTGACTGTAATATCAAGCAGCAGAAATGGGAGAAGGTGTAGCATTACCCTTCAGCTGCCTTGAGGCTAATGGGAGAAAAATAATTTAATACTGAATAAGGCAGGATGGTTGGGATGAGGGCTGCGTATACTGGATCAGAATTGCCGATTTAATTTGTAACACCAACTGAACCTTGCTGTCACATGGATCTGTAAGTCCTAACTGGCTGAACATACAGATGGGGTTTGTCTGATTGGATCTAGATGAAGAAACAAGGCCATGAATTTTACAGCCACTTCATGGTATAACAGGGACCAGGTGCCAGCATCAAAAATCTGTCCATTTCCGGAATGAGAGGAAACAGAAGAGAAACAAGAAAATATCTTTGTTAACAAAAGCTGGTGGGAAATGCAGTACACAATGCCAGAGAATTATTAAAAATGAATGTTCCAAATAACCTGAAATTCAGAATTAGTATCATATTTCCCATTTCAAAGTGACTCACAGAAAAGCCTGGGAGGGTGATCAGCAGGTAATTATGTCAGAGCAAATTTCCTTCTGTCCTGTTCTCATTCCCATCTACAGAACCATTTCAATAACCTTGGTTGCCTCTGCTAAAAGATTAGATGTGCTGAAAACTGTACATGGTTTAAATTATTAGTGAGATTTGTATGTGTTTGTTAATTTTTTGGTTAGGCAAACGAACATTTTAAGTTATTCTCAGACCTTATACCAAAAAGTATTTTTAGAATCCAAATCACATAGGATATTTATTTGTTATCTAAATGCTCAGTAGCTTATCAGAATCTTTACCAACTTAGATACTTTTAGATATTTCTGTGCTTAGGTGTCTGTACTTCTTTAAAACACATTTTTGCTTGCAATGCATGCCTTCTGATTTATTTTAAGAATGTTCTAACATGGAAGAGACACCTATCAGGATCACAAGCCCCTTGTGGTATAACTCTCTGGGAGACACCCCAGAGCCTACTGAAACCAAGGGAGCTTACCATTGACTTCATATGGCTTTGGATCAGACCATCAAAAGCACTAAGAGGGTCCTGTGCTTATCATCTGCCCCCTGACTTTTAGTTTCATGCATTATTTCCACTTGATATTGCTAAGAAGTGTTAAGTGTCACAAACACGAAAGAAAGAATCACAGTTTGTACTATCATACAAGAAAGTATGTTTATTATATTAAAAGCATCAATTCTCATGGAGATTACTTAATTTTATTACTACCACTCAGTAGGTATAATAACAGAAATTTAACTTCAATCCACTGCAGGAAAAAAAAGTGTACAGCTGGAATATTTTTTTTCCACCTTCAGTTTCATTACGACACATTGCATTATGTTCCACATCCCACATTGCAACCATGTAGCTGCTGAGAGCCCAGGTGCAGATTTTCAGGCCTGTTTACCAATCAAACTTGTACTATAAAATGATTTACTGACTGTAATGATAACGTTTGGTAAATCTTAAGGATATAGGCACTGAGGGAAAGCCATGATGTGAAGTTTAAAGCATCTGACTCTTCCCAGGATGCTCTATGATGGTTAGATCCCAGGAAAGAAATGTGCAAATGGCGGCACATCAGTTAAAGACAGCAAAATGAAGCCAACAGGAGACACAAAGAGAAGAAAACAGAACTCCAAAATGTTATAAAATTAGAAATCAGAAGTGCTCCTTGCAGGAAAACAGAAGGGAGAGGATTTGATTTTAGAAGAGCAACTGATACAGATGTATGCAAACAAATCTCCCTCCCACAGCCTGTGCCCAGCCTCAGAAGGAGAGGGACATGAGCAGAGGAGTCAGAAGGAGCATTTGGGTCAGCTTTCCCCATGAGAACCGACAGACCCTGTCTGTGGGGTTTGAGACTCATCTCTTCACTGTGCCATCCTACACATCCTCTCACACTGCAGATCCCAGCTACCTGACCCTCACAAAATCATCTGCCTGCCAAGACTGTTGACACAGAAACTGGCTAAAGCCCCTGGAAGTGCCCTCCCACCTAAAAGGTGCACCTCTAGTTTAATTGCCCCTCTTCAGTGGATATAGTCAGTGGGAAAAATCTGGGCCTATGTACCTGGGTACCTGGATAGACATTTATACAGGATGCACTAGTGTATTGCAGACAGTTGCAAATTTAACATATTCACAGAAGATTTCATAAAGTACTGTTTCAATACCCTATTGGTCAGTTACTATGAGTGACTGTCTTTCTGTAAGATGAGACCTTAATGGAGACAGCAAGAAGAGTCAAACTAACATCTAATTCAATGCTGCTCAGAAAACATTGAAACATTTTGTTTCCTACTAATATATACTTCAGTCTTACAGCACAAGTAAAATATCAAATGAATAATTTCTACACACTTGCTCTGGAAAATCCACCACAATCATACTCTGATTTTTGAAAAACTGTATTTCTCTGAGAAAGCCATTCCATTAAAATAAAATAAAATAAAATAAAATAAAATAAAATAAAATAAAATAAAATAATATAAAATAAAATAAATCTCTAGTTTTCTTCACTACAAAATATGCTTCAGAAAAATTTTGGTAGATATTCTGCATTTATTTTTTGAAAATAATTAGCCTGAATTTATTTTATGTATTTTCTTTTAAAGAAGGATCATTGTAAAGTTGATTAATTTCTTGTTCATTGGCTGTGGTTTAGCCACAGTCTCTCCTAACTGAAATGGAATCTAAAATATTTCTACAGTGGAAATCTGTTTAAAAAATAATGAAAGTTCTTCTCACTCTCCTTCAAGAGCTCTACTAACATAATGTTTGTTAATGCACAACTGCTTTTATAACATAGTTATTACAGCAATAACTCACTGAGATATATGACGATAATAACATACATTTAAAGAAGGAAAAGCTGCTAAGAGGTGCAAATTCACAAAGGTCAAAGCCCTACGGGATCTTTAAGGTTCCAAAACAAAAAGAAATAATAGGAGCAGGTGGGAGCTGGATGTTATGTTGCAAATATTTTCCTGGATCAAATAGAAGTAAAAGCTGGGAACTCAGCACAGGTCTCACTGATCCCTGTTTTTCCTATAGCTATTTGTCTATTTTTAAATCCAGCTACACATATTCTAATACAAAGACATAGCCTCTAGCACTACTTATTAATTTTATTTTAAATAGTCATGGCTTTAAAAGAACACAGAGACAATTTGTTTTGAACTAGAATATATGCATTCTTGTCTAAAGCTAGGAAAACTAAGAATCTCTTGTCACCATTCATTTTCTGAGAGGATGGTCTATCCAGTATGACATCCAGTATGATATGGGTAGACCCTTTCTTTACAAAGGAGAAAAGTGATCTTGTGCTGTTTTATTCTGAAGTAGCAGTCTTCTGCTTTGCTGGTGATATCTGTCAGCTGAGCAGAAATCAGGCTTCTAGACTGCTAAACAGCCTGATCTCAGAAAATGGGATTGAGGGCCAGACATGTTCCTGAGATATGTGCATTTTTGACTCCAAAGTGCTCCACTCTCTCTCTGTGCTTTATGGGCATTAAACCTCAGGGCACAGCTGCAGGGTTTGGATTTTGTTTGGGACAATGACATGCTCAGCCCTCAGCTGCAGAGCACGTGAAACTTTTCCTGGGATCCACTCTACCTTTCCTCTTGACTGACTGATGCCAGCCCTCTGACTAAGCAGTACTTAAAGAAGATAACTGCACATCTGGGGAAGACACAGTCTGCAGAGCTCCCTGAATGGTCCTCAACAACTTTAACTTCATCACAGTGAGTTCCTTCATAGCCCTGACAACAGTGGCAGTCTCTGCCATTATTTCCAGATCTTCATTTGATGTTTCTTCTCTCACAATAAATCCTTGGTTCTCCAAGGCATCTATCTGGAAGGTCTTAAAATTAAAGTGTAGATATCTTGAGGCTCTCCAGGTTCTTTGCACACATGATGCATTGTCCTGACAAAGATGCCTCCTACACACCTCAGCTGCTGCTGTGACATTGAGAATGCAGGGCTCAAATTCAGAATCAATGAAATTTTGCACTTCTCTGCAGTTGCTCTGTAAATGGTAGAAATTTCAGCTGATATGATACTACCCATTTTATTTTTTCCTTTTACATTTTAAAAAATATGCAACATGTAAAGAGTCTGCATTGATTAATTCATCTGAGATAATATAATTTTCACATTATATTTTATTTCACATAAATTTTAAATTTAATTTAAAGGATTAAAATGAATTTTTATATAGAAAATATAATCCTATTGAGGAGCAAATTACTTCAGCAACTTTCATTCCCCAGGAAGCACCAGAGTGTGGATCTTTCAAGAAGCCATGATATATGCTAGAAAAGCAGGTGATGTAAGTGTGGCTGTGTGGCAAGACTGGGGGTGTCTGGAGCTGGTGATGGAGAAGCTCCAGAAGCTTGCCTTTGTCACTCGACTGCCGCTGAAGGAAATTCACCCTCCTAATCATATTGATTCTGACAGAGACCACATCCAAATGTTTAAAAAATTGGCTGAAGTAATTGAATTTGCTGAGGACAACTGAACACTTATTTTCAGCCATTCATTCTCATGCTGGATGGGTTTTCTATACCATCTGCCAGGAGAAAAACAGCCCAGAACACCTATTTCACACAGCTTTAAGGAAAAGTCTTTTTTTATGCCAAAGTTTGATATGTGGCTTTCTGAAAACTCCAGGACATGGCAGAGCTTCAAAAATAAATCTTTGGTTTTAAGGTGGCTAGGTCTGGTATGTAGCACAAAACCTTTCCATCTGATCTTAACAGCCTGCTTATTTTTCTTGCCCACACACAAGCACAGTTCTCATAACCTGACAAATTGCCAAGCACCACCACTAGACCTTGTCTGGTGTGCTAATCATGCTCTAGATAATTTCCCAGTGTTTTACGCAGCTGGAAGGGAATCTGACCTGGATGATAACTACTGAGGAACAGTCTTCCAAAATGCCTGGTATTAGCCTTTGGCTTCCTACTACTGGTTGCCTACAAGCCTCAGAAGAGGCTTGTTGGGCCAGGAAGAGCTGACCTTGTTCCACGTTGTCCTGACTGGAGGACAGCAAAGGTGTTAAGCAGTCACCTCTGCTGTTGCCAAGTACTCAGGGCTGGTACAGTCAGATACTCTCTGTTAACAGGATACAATGAGGATCTTACATAGTGCATTTAAGTCAGGCTAGGGTTTACCTCTAAAGAAATGAAATTATCTCCTCAATAACAATGCCTGCAGCTCCCAGCGCATTCTCTCCAATAGTGTAAAAATGATCTTGCTACAGTGAAAAGAGTAAAGGTATCGCTGTTAGGTTAAGTCAACATTTCACAGCCTTTCTGAAATAATCCAGTGGCTTGTTGTGTGGCTGTCTCTCAGACTAGGCCTTCATTCTGGTCCCTATGAAGTGTATTTTATTTGGACTAAAGGTTTGCTGTCTAGACTACAATGAGTATTAAACTGAAGTTGCAAACTTTGGTGCTGCCTGTGATGTTGGTAATAAGTAAGTGAATAAACTGGCGGGGGGAAGAAAAAAGCATTTTAATCCACTTTGATGCCAAAATTTAATCACAGTTATTTGATAACTCATCAAATACTAGAAGCAACTTAAATCCTTTCAATAAAGTGGGATTTTTTTACATGAGAATTTTCCAAAACATTGCCTCAGTTCTCTTTTTGTTGATAAGGGGAAGGAGAGAGCAATTTTGCTATTGTTTATCAGTCCCTCTCCAATTTGAAAGCTGTGATTCCAAAGGCATGCTTTGTTCTTGCTGCTTTCCCTAGGAGCTCACTCAGATTCTTATAAAAACCTAGAAAAAACATTTGTAAATAGGCCTACACTATAGGAGGGAAATACCAGCATTGGGCAACCTTAAATGAGAGGGAAAATGCAACACTTGGCAAATTTTGAGAATTTCAGTTACAATATTCTTTCAAGTTTACATTCCTTCTAGTTTTGTTCCAGAGAGATGTCTTTCACTGTCCTGCTCATAGAGCAGGCTGTAAGGAGAAGGTATTTGATGCTTGGATATTTATCCTTAATTTGAACCGTGATTAAGGATCAGCAACAAGTGAATTACTATGCCGTAAGCACAGAATTTAAAAGGCCATTGATAAGCAAGTGGCTCCCTGGACAAACCCACTGATTTAGGGGAGTTTGAAGGCCACAGTATACCAAGAAAAGATTTGATGTGAAAAAAGCTTCACAAAGATATATTGCCTGAAGGGGAAAAGAGGCAGGAACTGGACATAAAGTGGCAAAGAGGATGCAGCTGTTATTGATGTCTGTCTATCCTCTCCTTGCGAAGCTAAGGAAGAGCAAGCTGGGTAAAACCACCAAGGCAGGTGTCTCCATCTCCTTTAATGTCTCCAGGAGAGGTGAAGCCCCTTGCTGGGAAGTGTAGTGGGTGAGTAATGGCAGTGATAAGGGAGTAGTGAGACCAAATAGAAGAGGAAGCTAATGCTCCTTCTCAGACAGGATGCCAACTTCAAATTCATTATCTGGGATGAAAATCAAACATAGCCTTGAAAAGCAAATGCAGAGAAACTGGGGTCTGCTACTAATGCAGTCACTGTCTACAGGTGAGAACAGAACCAGGGCAGTGACAAACAAATCATGCTGCTTTTTCACAGGAAGTCTACTGCCCTCATCCAGGTTCTGAGGATAACATCCAGAATCACATAAAAAAAGGCCTAGGGTAATAGACTTATCTGAAAAATACTGTTATGTGTGTGTTTGTATGTGTTCAGCTGGTGTGAGCAGTACTCTGTTCTGGGACACCATTGGCCTGGACCAACATAGGTATTATGGGACTAAATTAAATGGTTTTGAGGTGGAAGCATGCAGAAAGACTGCTGGTTCCAATTTTCCATTCTTATGTACACAGAACAAGTTGCTAACATCTCTGCCTCAGTTTCTCTTCCAAAAAAATGGCAGGTATCTGGGGATTAGTGATTGCATACCTGAGAGAGAAAGTACATGAGGGAGGATTAATGTATTAGCAACCTCCTATGTACTATATCAAATTTCTGAAATCCTTTTAATCCATTCAAATGCTTGCTTGAGTACAGCCTAGTTAGGAATAAAAGCAAAAAAAGAAAGAAAAAAAAGATATTCAAAGCTGTGTTTTTTCTTCAGAACATTGTGCTCTTTAAAGCATGTAGATAATTAGCATGAACCAGCAGAGCTGGCCCAAGTAGGAGGTTTTCCATCCTGATACACCATCTGCAAGAATGGTTAAGGGATAAATCCTGCCTACATTGTTCCAGCAAAAACTTCCAGTAGAGAGAACTCTACTTCCAGTAGAAAGGCTCCTCTCTATAGCCTAGTCAGGTATAAACAAATACAGGCAAAGCATAATCTTGGGATGCCATGGAGGAAATCCCTATGGATTCATTCAACCTAAACTGAGAAAAGTACAAAATGTCTTTGACTGTTTCCAAGGGGTTTCTAAATGTCAGTGGAAAGATACAGGGCTCCAAAACTATTCCAGAGACAGGAAAATTCATTGTTCCTGAAAACTTCATTCTTTGGGGAGGAATCAGTGTAGTTCTAATCATGGAAACTGTAATAATTATGGTCAGGGTAGAAGTAGCATTCCCACATGTCCTTTGGTTTGCTTTCCATTCCTTAAGCAATTGTTTCATTCATAAAAGTTTTTTCCACCTTCTTCAAACTAAATTGATAACATTTAACATCATTTTCTGAAATATTCCCTTCCATTTCAGTTATGAGTTTCCTGGACTTTCCTTTGTCGACATCTTCTGCATCACAGTTGCAGCCCCACTGAGGCCTCCAGTGTGCCCAATCTGTGACAGCTACCCCAGTGAAGACCTCAGCTTTGATGTAATAGTTAATGCCATGCCTTTTGTTTCTGGATGGGTTTGAAAACTGAAATTTTAGGATATGCCACCATTAACATGGATTTCCTGTGATGTGCCTGCCCTCTTGCTTTAGCTAGGAGGCTTCAAATCATACAGAACATTTTCAGGTACATCGTACCTCAGGAAACAGTTCTGTCAGGCATTCCAGGAGTCTTGAAAGGTTTGCTCTCCCAAAGTGGTGGTCAGGCTGATTTCAAAGCAAGAGAAGTCCAGATGAGCATTATCTGCAGCCATGCCAGGGGCTAAACAATGCATATACTGTGTTCCATTTCCAGGAAGTACTTTAATGACCTAAGAGATGATATTGGGCAGAACCTTCAGTTTGTCTGTAGAACACAACAGAAGAGCTATTAGTATTTATTCCCTATATAAATATATTAATTGGTATCAGTCAATTCTAAGGCATCTGCCGTGCTAACACTGAAGAAACAAGGTGAGCACAATCTAGCCCAAACAAAGAGGGGAAATTCCCAGCCAAAGTAAATTGGTGTAAAACCGGAAGCCAGCATACCACAGTGACTTTTCTCATCAATTCACCAAGGGTGTTGCCATCACTTCAGTGGGCCCAGTGCCTGTGGCTGTTGCAATAGGAAGCCTTATGAAGACATGGTTTCCCTATCATTCAAGCTTTCTCAAGAGCAGCCAGAATAACTCTAAAATCAAACCTTGGCTTTTATCACCATCTTCTCAATTTCATGATCATCCCTGACCTGTCAGTGCTAAATCAGCCAGAGATACTCCAAATAGCTCTAAACAAGCACACATATTTCCTTGTCATTGTGCAGTACCATAAAGGAATCCAAGTTCACAACCTTGATAGCAATAAGGCAGATACCTGAACACATGTTCTGAGCTATTTATTAGCCTGCTACACTATCACACTGCCTTCCAGACCAAGTCTGATATCTCTGCACAGCACTGCAGTGTGCAATGTGCACTTTGGAGCAGCACCATTAATCTCAAGGTCCCTACAGCGAAACCTACATACTTATATGTAAGAGAGAAAGTCATATTATTTTCCAACTCCAAGATATCCCCTGAATTCAAAACCCTGGGATAATCCCACAAAGCTATGCAATAAATCATCATGGATTTGTATTTGAGTTCTATTGTTATTCTTCTTTCTCAGCCTTAGCATACTTTTTTTCTCTCCTGGGATTGTGTCCTACCAGAGGTGAGGATCACGGGTGTCACGTGGGCAGGCAGGCTGTTACATATATACTGCTGGGAATAGCTTTTCTTCCTTTCTCTCAAAATGGAAAAAAAGTGAGGAATATCTACGCACCTGAGGTATTTTTATGAGCCTCCCCCATTTTTCCATTATTTTAGGGTAGGCCTAAATATATATATATAAATAGCATAACCTTATTTCATCAAAACCATCAACATCCAAGGCAATCAACCGAGGTATTTTTAATAAGCCTTTGATGCTTTTAGGATACAGTCTTCTGACAGTCTGAGGCACCAGATTGTTTTACAGCATTCAAAATGTGCCTGTTCCTCCTGCTGACCAGGCAGGCCATACACAGGAGCAGTGCAGTATGGGGCTGACACTGCAGAATTTAATGTTATGTCAGAGAATCTCACTCCATGAGACTCACACTACACAGCAAACCCAGGTTTCTAAACTCGGTACCCACATACTCACAAGTGCTGTACCAGCATTACTGAGCCTCTTAGAAAATGGTCTTAAAGAAAATTAGCCTGATTTGCCAGACCATCTCTCAGAAAGCATATACTAGAAATCAGACTTGGCAAAGCCACTCAGGGCTTGTCAGTGTGAAGAGGGAGGCCAAACTGAGTTTTTCACCAAAAGGCTGCACAGCCAAAGCTGGAAGATGGTGAGCTTTCTCTTTTCTGGAGACAATCAACAAAAGGATCACCTTTAGAGTCAGGCTGCCCCGTAGCTGCAGAGAGATGGAGAAAAGGGACAGGGATCTCCCGCCAGCCCAGCAGCCCTGCCCCTTACACTAGCCCGTGCCTGGGATCAACATGTACTTCCGGCTTTCCAGGAGGGTTCCATGGAGGCTGCGGCCCTGCTGACCAGCAGCTTTGGCAAAAAAAAACAGATGGAAAATGCAGAGCTCGCTGTGCTGGGGCGCTGTTGCTGAGCACTGCTCTTGCAGGTCACAGAAAATCTGAGCTGTAACAAAATCCTGCCAGAGGGCAGCAAATCCCCACAATTGTTTGTTTTTCACGTTGTGATTCTGAACTGCAGCGAGCTGAGTTTCCCGCATGAGAGCTGTATTACCATCCTGCCCCTCTGCTTCCACGCTTGTACAGACGGGTCCGGGGAGGTGTCACTGCCTGTGCTGAGCCCATCCTCAGGTGATTTACATCCGATTCCAGGAAGCCCTTCCCACGCAGGACCTCTGTCACCTGCCACAAGCACACAGCGGCGTGCACCGGCAGGCACCCATGCCCTCGGCCACCTCGTGGCATCACAGCAAAACCCGTGGGGCTCACCAGAGGCTGCTCTTCCTGGGATCTGCCTGCCAGTGGGAACTGGGGAGGTCAGCTCTCCCACACTGTGGGTCCACACATCTCCCCTCAGGCAGGACTGGGGTGTAATTAGCCTTAGGCTTTACTTCATGTTGAATATACTGATTTGCTGCTCCAGAGTCCTCTAAGCTGGCACATGGGAAAGTATCAGCAAACTGATAGCAGTAACAATAACAATAATTCAATAATTAATAATTAATTATTAATTGTTTATAGTTTATAATTTATAATGAAACGGCAGCAGCAGCAACATAACAACCACAATACTGCAAGGGAGTGACAGACCACCTTGCAGAGAAACCTTTCCTGGGGAACTTAGCACAGAAAGATATTTGTAGGAGTTCTATTGTTAAGGAGGAAATGGTTGCTCTTTTTTTTCAGTGTGACGGCAAATCATTGACTTTTGACTTCTAATTTTATTCCATTTGAGTCATTTAGCCACAACACACATACATGCTCCATCTGAGAACAGTCTCTTGTTTGCAACATGAAGAAAGGATGTTCCCAAGCTCTGCTAAATATTTAGACTTTTCAAATTTGCTTCCAGTTGTGCAGGATTGCTAAAAAGTTATCCTCCTCTTTTTGCTTAGTATTTCTTTCACTTGTGTCTATCATAGCTGACAAAACCCGGAATGCCCTTCCTGCTAACTAGATATTTCTCTGGCAAGGGGGACACAGAGGCAGCCCATCTTGATGTCCAGCTGACAGCGAAAATGCAAAATGGACAACAATTTCCAGTACAGAGAAAATAGAAACTGTGTGTCTTTACTAGGCAGCAAACAGCTCTAGCTGAGACTAAGCAAAATCAGCTTTAAAAGACAATTCTGAAATGAAGACACATAGAGAGAAGTACTTGAACCAGAACAAAAGATACTGCTGAAAAAAAAAGCTGGCAAAATGATAAGAAAATGACTAAGCATTCATCAGTTGATATAAACCCTGTATCTCTCTCCCGATATTATTCTAGAACACAGGAATGCATTTTCAAGCTTTGTCATCTATCTGGTAACAGAAAAGCTACTCCAGTGATGTTACACTATTCATATCAAGATATTAGAAAAATTACAATTTATGAATAAAGACTATATTTTCTCCTTTCTACAACAATATGGCATTGACACAGCACAACCTTGATGGGTTTAAAACAGGCCGTCTCAATAGGCAAGCCAGTAGCCAAATAGTCTTATCAAAGACAGGAATGCTTTTTGAAAGAAGAATTTTCACACCTACAGAGATCCAATAAAATCCCTGGGTTTTAACAAAATAATCCTTTTGCTGACTTTTTATCAGCAAGGCTAAAGTTGATTCACTCAGAAGTCTGATCATGGAGTGAGGTTTTTTTCCCAGTGGAAGTCATGCTGTCAGCAGTGAATTTTGCTTTCAGTGCTGGACCCAGATTTGGTGGCAATGTGCTTGGAGGATGGTGACAAAGGAAATGGCCTCGAGAGCCACAGAGCTTGCAGCAGCCTCGGGGAGGGGGGTTTGGCAGGATTCACTGCTGCTGTGTCAACCTTTCTTCCTATGGATGGGGGCTTATTAGATCAAAGCAACCTTTAGTGATTTGCCTCACTGAGATTCTGCAGAGTATCTCTGTAATGTTAGTAAATGCAGGGTACAGAATATACAGCATAACAGATAATAAAAAATGAGAAAATAATAATAATAATCATAAAAATGAATAATGGATAAGAAAAACTGACCTTATTGCACAGTTATCTGGCCCAGTAACACTGATGGCTGATTATAGCCAAAATTCAAACTCCTTCAGTACTCCTTTAGTCCTTCACCTGATGAAGGTACTAGAAAGCCTGAGCGGCATTAACTGCTGAGGGACATTTCAAAATTAAGGCAGGGCCTCCTCAAAATGCCACAAATTAAAGTATGAATCTGATAGAATAGAGCTATTTCCCTATCACTGCAAGGAACGAGTTGAATAATGAATCAAAAGTTAAAATTCTGGATTATTGGAAGGAATTTCTGTAGTAAAATTTTACTTCTGTGGGACCTCCAGACACAGGAGATTACACTTTAGGAGACAAGCTACAACTGTGTGTTGGGCTCATCAAGACAATCATTTGGCCTTTATTATCTCAGCTCCTTTTGCCACTATAGGAATTTTTTCTTATTATTTACATGAGAGTACATGCATTCTGGTGGCAAACTAGATAGCTGAACTTCTGAATCTAAAAACTGTTGCCCACTTCTTGCTGCATAAATGTCTCTCATCTGTAGACAACTACACCTGACAGTGGTTCAGCCTGGGAGATTAGACTCATGTTTAGTCCTAGCAAAAGGCAGATGGTTTTATGGATTGATTTAATGGCGCACTGAAACATCCATAGAAGCAGTCTTTATGCTTAGCTTGTGCTTTCCTCATGCTCTTGATGCCAATGACTGGGTCATTTTCTGGCATACACTGAAACAATCACAAATCCTCTTTGGCCCATGCCCAGCCTTACAAGGTTCTCAATGGTCAGTACCACAATTTTCCAACTGCTTTAAGCCCAAAAGTCTTCCAGAACCTGCATTTCCCAAAGATGGTAGCCTTTACACTAGGATCTATATTTTGCATGCTTACACTATAGAGTCAGTGGCCCGAGTACCAAAACAGCCCAAGTGGGCTGCATTGCTACTCAGTTGTCTTCAGGGGGTATAGCATATTAAAAATTATATGGATTACAGTATATGCACAGCAAGAAGTTTCATATTCTTTGAGGGTACATCAGCCTCAAGACATAAAACCTGCATTCAGGAGTTGGCTTCAGTGGGCCACCAGGATGCCCAGGTTTCCTGCCATGCTGCTCATTTAGCTGTGGTTAAAAATACCCACACTGCAATGAGCAGGAGATGGGGCATGTGCTCAGAGGACCACAGTCCAGCACAGCCAGCCACCTGACTTCAGGCTGCATCAGAAATCATGTAGGAGCCCATTTAAAAGCATCAGAACTGCTTGGGCTCTGCCTCTTTTATTCCTCAAAGCATTTTAGTGCTTTTGAGAAACAGCGTTCCTCTCTGCCCACTTTCCTGATGCAATTATAAGGCAAATCCTAACTGAAAACCAAACCAGTGATGCTTAATGTTCCGAGTATGTTCTTCTCATAGAAATTAAACAGGAGTCAGCTCCATTCTGTGCAGCAGAAAGGAGCTGACTCTCCTCCCACTCCCTTCCTGGGGTCCAGCAGAGTTACTGTGTATTTGAAATAGGGTAAGATCAGCCCCCAAACTGAGCAGAACAAGCACCCACACGCAGAGTGCAGTGATTACAGCTTGCACCTAGCACCAGCAGATATGGGTGACATTCTTCTCTTCATACTCCTACAGAATAGTCGTAATACAACAACAACAACAAAAAGTTTGGGTTTTTTTTTTCCATCCCCACCAGCTGAGCATTAGATTAGAGTTAAATGTTAGTGTTGCAGAAAATACAAGTCAGTGTTGTCAGTCTAAGGGATTATTGCAATTATTTTAAACTGGGGGTCGCATAAACCTGGGTAAGCCTCATGTATGGATGGATACTTTGAACAAACCCAATGAGCCTCTTTCAGTGGCCATGCCCCTGTAGTGCCTTTTCATCTATCCCTTGTCAGCTGTCACAGGACCTGCTGCCTCACTGCAAGAAGCACAGAAGGGATATTTTGAGGAACTGCTACTTACAGTCCTTATAGCAACTGGTGGGTGCTGGGAATTAATGGACTAACGCTAGTTGAAAAGGAAAATTCCAAGAGTGAACAAAGCAAACATGAATATTTCATGCCTGCTTTTCAGCTACTCCAAGTCTATGATGATCAACCATCTTACAGCAGATGAGGTTGTGCCCCTTTAAAAGTGGAGAAATCACAACAGAATTGAAATAGGAGATTGTTTTCTGGTGAGGTTAATGTGAAAAATGAGGTAGTTCTACCACTCAAATTAGCATCTTAAGTGAAATCAAGTGGCTTTTTATTGGTTTTTAATCCAACTATGCTCAGACATGAGAATTGCTGCTGAGATATGAACACAGCAGTGGTGCTTGCACATTATAACTCCTTCTAAATCGAGGTGTATTCAGGTGTAACTTGAATTCCTATGGAGGCCCAGGGAGAGTTTGTCTTGTTCCTCCTACTTCTAGATTAAGAAAAAATACCCAAATTCCAGAGCATGAAGTTTGATGTGACAGTCAAGAAAAGAATACTTGTCCAAGGAGCGGTCCAAAACTTCCAAAGGACTTCAGTGCATGCTTGTATTAATTAATCCCATGCAAAGGGCATCACTGTCCATTGCAGGTACTCAAGGTCTCTGTGGGATCTTTGAGCCTGGCTCAGTTTTACAAAGCTTGAGGGACCACCTTTGATAGAGCAGTGAGTGGCCTGCACTGGCCCTGGCTCTGTCCTGTTCCTACCAAGGCCAGCTTGCATCTTGCCTGGGAGCAGTGTTCCCCCATCCCTGGGTCCCACTGGAGGAAAATCAGAATCATCACCAGGGCCTGTGGTCTCCCATGTAGGGAAATCCTGTATCAAACTGCCCTGCCAGTTCTTTGGGTATTCCCTGCACCCACAGAGCTAAGTAAGCCCAGCAAGGGAGAGGCAATACGTGGCATGAGCCTTTTTTAACACTCCCACTGGGGGCCATGTGCAGAAATGGAGAGGCAGATTCCCTGGACATTAAAATGCTCACTTTTCCTCATGATGGGGCCAGGCACAGACAGCTGCACGTGGAGGGCAAGGGTAAGAACACAGGGTGAATGCAAGTGTCAGCTCAAGTACCCAGCTGTGCTCTGTGTACATGAGCCACTGACAATATTGCTGTCCAGGAGGGAGGTGTCAGCCCTGCAGGGTTTCCAAAGCACACAGGACAAGAGGACACAAAGCCAGGGTAAGGAGCACTTTCAGCAGAGGGAAAAACTAAATACTTTTAGTTCTACTGTGCAAAATCAGCATTGAAAGGAACAATACAAGGAATGCTCTTAATAATCTGCTGTCTCATTGACTGAGAAGGTTATTACCACCATGAAAACAAACATAATTTTTTCAAAAATTGCCCACAAATATCAGACTTCTTGACTGTCTGAGGAAAAAAAAAGCAGGACTGATGCTCTAGGCTGCTTTGTTTTCATAGACATTGGAGAGCACCTTAAATAAAAGCTAGGAAAGTTCTTGCTGTAATGGGAAAATGACAAAGGAGCTCTGACTTTCTCTGAGAAAACAGGCTGTCAGTGTATTAAAATATCTCCCTAGTCAAAAAATCAATAAAATTTTTGAAGAGGCCAAATTTAATGTTGAAATAGAAGCAGCCACATAAGTGAAATTTAAAATACTGTTGTTTGAAATTATGGAAGTCTGCTCATTTTTAGCTTGTTAGATCCTGTTAGCTTTCTGTATAAAAGGGGTTACATAATAGACATAATCTGCACAGCCGGGCAGGCCATGCATGCCAGGCTATAAGGTTATGCAACTGCTCCTGCCAGGCAGAAAACAAAGTCTCACACCCCTCAGAACTGTTTTATTGCTTCTGAGTCAAACTCACAGACATGTGCATTCCAGTATCTCATTTACATGTGCATGTAGATGTGTATGGATATCAACACACATTCACATATCCCCCTATTTTCCTATAACAGCTTAAACAAGGTATTCTTTGAATCAGAGAAATGCCACTGTGGAATAACTCTGTGGACATTCAACAAGGGATGATCTGATATGTTGTAACTGTTAAAAGCAGCAAAAGTTAACTCTTAAAGTTAAATCAAATTTAATTTGAGAAACCACCAAAGGAATTCTTCCCTCTTTCCTAATGGGACCTCTAGCTGCTCCTTACTGCCTCATGCTATGGCATGTGGAAGGCACACAGTGTCATGGCTGAGTGAGAACAACTCAGTGGCTTTCAACTCATTGAGCTATATGCAACAGTATTGTTTTTCCTTAGGCTTTTAGAAGGATAGAACTTTTGTATCTGAGAAGCTGCGCCTTTCCCAGTCAGTAAAGTTCTTTGAAGTGTACAGAACTATCATTTCCAACTTGTTTTTAGAGTAAGCTGTGTTTGCAAACACTCCCCCTCTCTGCATCTGGCAAACATTGACAGGAAATTAGTTTTCCTGAAAGGTAAAAAAAAAAAAAAGAGAATTTGTGGCTGCCACAGAGTCTTAAGCATCAAAGTTTCTTTGGCAAAAAACTTCGATATGTATCCTTATTGTGCATGATGGGCAAATTTAATTGATTATCTACAAGAAATTATTTCCATGCAAAACGGATGTAATTTTTAATTTAAGCAACTTTTTTTTCATTCTTAGCAAGGAATTTTAAAAGAAGATTTGTGTACAAAAATGTATTTACATGCAGCATTACAAATCCAAACTGGTCTGAGATTTCATTCTGTTGGTTCATTGGTGACAACTGTTAGCTCTTTCTAAATAATCCTATCATTCCCACTTTTACAAAGCCTAGGCCTAGGCACTGACCCTAGCCAAGAACACTGCATTTCGAAATGCTGATGAAACACAAAGGATACACATGATTACGTTCAGCCAGGAAACCTTTCTCATCTTTTTTCAACCTGAAGACTCAGTGGCAAAAGTCTGCTTCAGAAAACACATTAAATATCCGTGTTCATGAGTTGGGCCATGCTAGAAGAGTTTTACTTATCCTAACTTTGGCATGTTGTGAGGCACCAAGGTGTGATAACTGCAAGGAGCCCTCAGTTTTGAGGGAGTGCAGCAGGTGCCCTGCCATGGCAGTATCCCCATCCTGGGGTGGATCTCTTACCCATGCAGGCAGGGAGGAGGGCAGAGGCTGAAGGCACTGCCCTTACCCTGCCACACAGACCCGGGGCACGGGCTGGGTGAGCCATGGCTGATGCTGCCAACTGCATACCAAGGCTGCTTACTCACAGTTTATTGTCTTGGGTGACAATACTCATCTTATGGCTTTGTTACCACTTCCTTGTGGGTTTTGTCCGCTTCCTTTGCCCTGACTCAACATTATGGGCAGAATGATGTGACTCATAGAGGAATTATTGTGACACTCAGAACACAAAGCATTGTGGGAAAACACCTGTATTTTAACAAGAGAACATTTGATCTGGAGGGTTTCCCAGTCCAGATCACTTCAAGGGCCCCTGAGCAGCTGTGCCAGTACAAGCAAGGAACAGCATGTCATGACGGATGGATGGGAGTGGGAGGAAAGTTTGGGAGTGGAAAGAAGATGCCAGTCGCACCTAAAGCTGGTCAAATTGGAACCACAATCCCACACATTTACCAGTCAGACTGAAGTGGAACAAAATGAATCCCAGACTTTCTATATTTTATGAGTTGCTCAAAATATGAACTTTATCAAGTGCAACACCCAGTTGTGGTGAGAGAGAAATAGGAAATTAGCATAATATTCCCCCAAATTTCAAAGTTTTTGAGTGCTAAATCAGAAAACTTGATAAAAGCTGAAAGTCTGTCAGTGTGTTGGTATTGCATATCTTCAGCTAATCAGAGGAGTCTACAGCACAGCATTTGGGAAGAATTGAGGTCTAGGACCATGATCATCCTGAAGTAGAAGTGGTTCAGATAAAATAAATCAAACTCTTATTTCTGTTGTCTCTGGAAATGAATGTCTATTTCCCAGGATCAGCTATGGTTTAAGAACTGGTTCTAGCTAAGGACATCATCATAATGTTCTCTGCTGCTTCAAACTCTCCCTTCTCCAAGCAGTTGTGCTACAGATGCAAGTTGGATCATGTGTCTCCAAAGACTGGACCATGCAACCTGTATTAAGTGAATTAATTAGTTCATAGTTTAATTTTAAGAGTAGCATTAATTCAAGAGTAACTGAAGGTAAAAATTCCTTGTTACCAAGGTTTTGACTACATTTTATGTTTCTCCATGTTTCTCCATTCTTCCTGGTAAAGGGCACTTAGGCAGCACCACATAGTGACCCTCTCCCAGTAGGTAACCCATTTATGGAGCTCAGGAACCAAATAGATCCCAGCTTTGGTACTGGTTGGTATACTTGGTGGTCCCACATGGGGACACACAGGACATGAGATACCTTACATTCATATGTGCAACTTCTGCTCTTCTCAGTCAGCAGCAGAGCTACCTCCACCTCTAACTCCTCCAGGGACACTGTCTTATGGTAAATGTTTTCTTTACAAAAGAAAGGGCTATGACTTGAAAAGAAATTGTAAAATTACATTCACTTAGATGCTTGATTCCTTTAATAATTACTAAGAAGCCCAGATCAAATTCTGATTTTGGTTTTCTACCTCAGACAACCTAGTGATGAAGATGCAGAACTGGACTCACAATTCTTCACAGAAATATATGACCCAAATTCAAAAGCCTTTGTGTCCAGATAGATGTACTACCACAGACACTCACACACTCTTCTGTGTACCCTTGGCCAAAGAAGAACCATTGGACAAATTTAGATCTGACGTAAACTGACAGAACCTCATGTACTTTTACGGGTCTCTACCAGTGTTTCCTCATACAACACAGACTGAATCAGGAACATGGACACTTCACGCACAACATTTATTTAGTTTGCAGAACTTTAGCTGATGAAGACCTTATGTCAGTTTAATTGAATTTATGCTATCCAAATAAATTGTTTATTTAAGTCTCAACATAATTTATTCTTCTAAGCATACAGAAATAATGAAAACACATTATGAAGTGACACAGAACATTTTATAAACACATTTCACTGACACTGCATAAGTATTACAACACTTTCACTTCAGCTCTACAGGACAGCAATACATAAACCAGGAGCATCCAGTTTAAATACAGACTGACACTGGTGACAGGTCTTTAGCAAAACTGGGCTAATAGTTTCTGTGCTCTCATGGTACTAAAGTAGGTGCAAGTTCCCTCGAAGTTTAACAAAATCTAAACAGAATACAGAAACTAAAGCAGAATATATCTATAAGTATGTCTATAGATATAAATATTTTATAACATCAACACAATAACTTCAATTTAAAGGTTTAAGTCTTAATAGCTGTCAGTTTTTCTGAACTTCAATTTTAATCCTTTCTCTCCCCCACAAAAATAAGGCAGTTTTTTTACCTTTACTTTTGCTGTCATCCATTGCTGTTACACATCACAAAGCAAAAGGTCAGTGACAAAGCTCTCCTGGAGCTTCTCAGCACATGACATGACAGTGACTCACTATAGGCCCCAAATCACTCTGTCTCCACTTAACTGAACTCTGTTCAATTTCAATGCCTAGGTTTAAAGGCAGCCTTAACATCCACTGCAGATCTGCAAAGAGCTGGATCTTTGGTTCAAGTGAATCTGACCATCACATTTCACACCAGCTGTGAATCTGATTTGGGCAAAGCAAAGATAGTTTTTCGTTATGTGGGGTTACACATAATAAAACCTCATGAAGAAATTAATTAAAAATTTATGAAGCAATATTCAGAGATAAGGAGATTGCAGAGAATACAGCAGATTATAATTCAAAGAGACATGTTAATTTTTAAAGTAATTTAGGACTTTAGTCTCAAGAAGGGGCCCAGGATAAGAGCCTCAGACCTCCTTACACAGTTGAGTATCTTCTCCATAGAGCTTTGCTGATTTTAATCAAACTGCTACCAGAATAGGGTACTGTATAATGTGACCAATGTAGTCAGGCCACAGATGATAAATACAGACACTAGTAAGGGCAAAAAATAAGTCTAAGACTCACATGTGTGTTTCTTATTAATATCTGTGTCCATTATCTGGAACAATACTCAGTTCAACATATACAAAAACCTAAAATAAAATTATTTTAGTAAGTCAGAGTGGTGTCAGGAACTTCTTGGGCTTGTCTTCAACTCAGTGAAGACATCCATTGTTTGTCACATTGAAAGGCTATGTGAAAGACAGATAGGTCTTTGATGCAACACATTTGCTCACACATGAACGTGAACCAATGAATAACTGCAAACAGACACGGCACAGGCTGACAGAACAGCACGCTATGGATGCTAAATTAACCAGTAATCAGTAGTTCATTAAGCTATACCACCTTCAGAGAGGTCCCCATCTGAAGCCAAAGGCTGCAAGCCAAAGTATTTCAGTGAATAGAGTTCTTCATCTTCTCCTGACCTGCTGAGGGAAATGCACACTGACAGTAGGATCTGTCAGCCTGTTCTCATTTTCCACTCACTGACCAGCCAGCAGAAGGCAATGACCTGCAGCAGCTCCAAAGGCAGCAGGGATGCTCCTTCTCAAGGGGTTGGGGTGAACAGAGAAGCACTTTCCTATTTCCTGACCAGCTGCCAACACTGCCCTCAGAGCTCAGAATCCCCTCTCCTAAATGTAACTGCAGAGATGTTCAGTCAGACAGTATCTTTGATGACAGAGCACTAGTACTGGAAATACCAATACCTCTAGAAGTAACATGAACCAAATTAAGCCTTGGAATACTGGAATACAATTTTTTTTAAGTGTATGCTGATTTATAACGCTGTACACTTCATATTGCTTCTGCAGAAGCAGTAGGATCAATGGATGTGGCTCTGGGCACAGTGCAGCTGCTCACACAATGCACCACTTGATTTCAGGAAGAGCTGCAGAGAATGGTTCCCAATCCCTCGTCCACAAGACTCTCCTCATCACCATGTAAAATCACTCAGCCCTGAAACAAAGAGGTTCTATGTTTCTTCTTTTTACCCTTCTGCATTGTTTAATCTTTTTACAAATCCATTCAACTTTTTTCCTCAGGTAAAACTTCCACTGCAACAGAATCTCTATCTGTCAGACACGAGTGAAACACAAGGTAGGAGTAAAGGAGCAGGTAAAAAAGTGTTTTCAAAATTTTTAATGTTCAGAAAAGTCCCAGGCATGGAAAAGTACTAAAACAGAATAAGATTATTTAATCAAGAATGCTTTTTCCCTTTACAATATTTTTTTTAAGAAACAGAATTCTTAGAGGCACAATTTTTATTCCCTTACACTGCCTTAGAAGACCTTAATGTGTAGAGCAACGCAGAAGAAGCTGCATGGCTCCTAAGAGGAAGATAAAAATGCTTTGTTTTCTTGATCTACTAAACACTACATGAACCCAGTGTTCCAATAGCCTTTGGTCAGGCAATTCACAAAATATTCCTGTCCAGCCCTGGTAACACTGACAAATAAATCTCTGCTTCATGGCTTCAATACTCTCCAGGCTGGGTTCACCAGTCAATTGGAACCCGGGGCCCCGCTCTGAGTGACGACCGTGGATTTTAAAATCAGTGGGTGACAAATGGAGGTAAGCAGAAGAGTCGCTGTTTTTGCGGATACACCTTCCATTCTTCTTGCACAGGACTTTGCTGCAGAGTTTGGCTGCTGAGGTCACATTAATGACATAATGTCCTAAAGGTCCATCAATGTAGCGCTTCACAGTTAAGCAGCTCTCCTGTGAAAAATTAATACCATGACACATTTATCAGTATCTAGCACTACGTCCAAGTTTATTGTGTCTAAATAGATGCTAGTACTAAATTGCTCATGCCTAAAGTAATCCATTGAGATAAATCTTGTTGGACTTTCATACTGGACTGACCTATTTGGTTTAAATGAGTTTATTTCCACATGTAAGATTAGAAAAGTATTGACCTCTGCTATAGTTTCTATTTGAGCTCCTGGTAGGAACATATAGTGTGAGATGAGGGAGGAGTCCCAGGAAGCAGAAAGAGAGTTCATGTGGTTCATATCTGAGACTAACTGGTTCCTTAAGTAGAGATTTCTCGCAACTGCTGACTAGAAGTGCATGGGACTAATGGGTTTTAAAGCACAAGTTAAGTCACTGCTCTGGTCCTGATCACTCCAATACCTTCAGTTTACCAGGAGTCACATAATATTCATAAACTAGCACAGAAGTTGCTGCAATTGCAACTAGAAAGTTCCAGTTCAGATTTTCTGGTTCCTCTGACCAAGTCAGTGGTACTTTGCCAGAAACTTCAGGAGTAGGAGAGCAGACTGCATGAAAAGCAGAGTGGGGGCCAAAGCCCAGGTGTAGGAAGGGGGGCTACCCTGCTATGCCTCCTGGGAAACTCCACTGCTGCCTCCCGTCTCCTCAAGAAGGTTTATTTATGAAAGTCTGAAGAACCTGGGACAAGTAACTAGGGCTTGTCTTGTGACATTATTTTCCAGATAACATTTCCACGTTAGCAGCTGGAGAAAATACCTCACCTCCAGACTCCATTCCTCCCCAGTCGATCTGGACAACTGCCATAGTTACAAAGCAGAACACTGTAAAACAAGCTATGTTTATATTTGCATGGCATTTTTTTGAAACATGTCTTTCTCTTCACCTGGGCTCAATATTCCACTGAGCTACAAATGACTTGCCCAAAGCAATGTGCTCTGATTCATTGAGACTTTTTAGCCTAACAGAATTAATGAGACCTGAAAGAAGTACTGAGCCATTGTCCTCAGTTGTTGGCTGATGACACTGATAAAGGTAGATAGGTGCTATGGAGGGTGTGGTGTCAGACAAGAGGCACTGAGGTGATTCCAAAGAATTGGTGAACTGGTAGGACCGACCTTTGAGCTGGCATATTGCATACTGCCCCAGAGAACAACTCCTGCTGCTCCCAAAGCTGCGCTTTCCCCAATGGTATTGACCAGATCCCTCTGAAAAAGAAGGCCAAATCACATGAGAAAAACAAATATACAAAAGTAGAAGTAGAAAACACTGGGATATGGGCATCACTTCTTTTTTTTTTTTTTTTTTTTTTCCCAGGGGCAGCACTGGTCCTGTGGTATATTCTTCACAATAAAATCACTGTTTAGTTTAGAAAGCTCTTCTGTGTCTCCACAAAGGTTTTCATAGGTGGCATTCATCAGTGTGCCTACTAAATAATGAAATCTTTACAGTTTATTCATAATGATTCCTCCAACCAAGCTGGTGGAGTAAGAATTTAGTGATTTATTTTATCTACTAGTCTTTGAATGATTACCAAACCTATATAGGTAACATTTTTGGCAAGTGATGGTCGGTGTGATCACACATCACTGGATCACCCTCACAGTGTCTAGTTGCAGCTGATGGCTTTAGGCAGGGGTCTAACTCTTGCTGCTTTAGCCATGCCAGCAGAGTTACAGGGCTGCTGTTCCTACCAGCATGAGTGCCATTAGTCCAAGAAACATATTTTTGAAAAATGAACCTCTCTCCCTGCTACAAGGGCCAAGTGGGGGGGGAGAACCAAATGCACACACATTTGCGTATTGATTTAACCTTGTCTACTTTGAGAATTGAACCAATAAGGAGCTGAGTTGTAGCAATAGCAATAGTACAACTCTACCAGAGCAGGCTGAGTGTTGATCAGAAGTCACCAATGCCTTGCCAACAGCATGTCAATATGTCTTGCAAGTGTCTTAAAGCTATTCTCTGAGATTATGAATACTGTGTCTAGAAAGGTGTTATTTTCAAGGGAGTTAAGGAGGAGGGGTATTTCCTATGGGACTAGGAAATTACCACCTTGACAACACCGAGAAATTCAGCACCTATCTTTGGCTAAGGAAAATATTTGGCATTTTATTGTAAGGTATATTTTCCTAGGGATTCTTAAAGGACCCTTACAGTACCTGCACAGGTGCAGATGGAGGTAAAAACAGCAGTTCACCACAAAAATATTGTATAGGAATTCATTTAAACACTTCCCTTACACCTTACATTTCCTCTTTTGGTATTCCTTGGAACAAAGGTCAAGTGCTAAGAGTCGTTCCCAGAAGAAGAGAGAAACAGAAAGACTGGTCTGGTACATAATCTCCAGATAACCCTCCAGAGAGGGTGGCCTTCATCATGAGGGTTCAGATGACATCTCTGTCTGATGCCATTTCACTTTGCACCAACTCAAGGAAGGTTCAAAGGAGAGAAAGATAAATAAGTGGGGACCCAACTACCACTTATGATAAATTTGTGTTAATAATTAGGTAACCAGCCCAGAAGGAAAGATATAAGGTTTCTGACTATCATTTTAAGGCACAGTTATGGTTTTTACTGAATGAATGTGTCAGGTTCAGCACCTCAAAAGCCATCAATACAGAAGGGCACTTCCCCAAATGACCTATGGACAGTGGGTAGCAGTCACTTTTATTTTTGCTCTCAGATCGCTTGTTCTTTTTTGTCTGATGATTCCTTAACTCTTTTCTGGTGCCTGATACAGGGGGCTGGATTCATCCTGAGCAGGCTGGGAAGAGAGCAGAGCCAAGAGCTTCTGCACAAGAGGCAGGCAATCTGACCAGTGGATGGTCATACAAAGAAGGAGGCACCATCCCCTACTTCCTCCTCCTCTGCCACAGAGAGAATTGGAAAATAAAGGTTTCATTCTTCATTTGGGTATTTTGGGAAAAGGAAAGGTTTGTGCCTCTCCTAACAGCTGAGAGTGGCAAATTTGAGCCAGAGATAAGGAGGAGCCTCCATGAAGAACTGAGTCAGGTACATGAACTGCACCAGCAGCCTCAGACACAGCAGTCCTGGTTTTGGAACTGAACCAAATGCCCCTTCTCACACGGCACAGCTTGGCATTGGTGGGGGCTCACTGGCATGACTCTTCTTTGAGAGTGTAATAAAAGGCTCATATGGAAGAAAACATGCAGTTTAAAAAAACAGATATTTAAAATACTAATTTCTTAGCATTTGTCTAGCTGGGGAATCCTAATTTGTTCCTTGTATCAGACTTTGGCGACTGGTATTTGTCCAAATGATTAACAAGTCAACAAAGCCTCTTCCCTTGTAATGCTCATTCTTCATCAAACTTTTGGGGGCAGTGTGCAACTCCCTAGGGGCCTCAAGGCTTGGCTGGGCTATCCCCAAATGGACACCTGATTTAGCAGGGAGTAGGAGGCTCTAGTATCTGTCAATGTTTCTTTTTATTTAGATCACCCAAGTCACTGCACTGGACCTTAAAAGAATGGAGCTGAACTAGACAATCAGTTTTGGAGCTCAAGATGAAACAAGACAGTCAGTTCTAGTTATATGTTGAGGAAAGAGAAATTATTATATCCACAGTCTTGAGGAACCTTTGTTACAGACAAGAGTTTTCTATATTCAGCAACAGTAGTTCAAGCCTGGCATGGTTGCAGGGGTTGGTCTCTATACACATGCCTGGTCATCAGAGAAGAATATCTGCAGGGGAACAACAGGATTGCCATCCATTATTAATAATTTGTCAGTTGTCATCCTTCTTTATTAATTATTTCAGCCATCTAGTCAGGAAGCACAGATGCTACTGTGCTACTTCCCTCTCCCACACACTTAGTGGTGAATTGTCTAAGCAGAAAGTTTCCAAATACCCAACAGATGGCAAATTGCTTATACACATTTCTAGCAAATACAAAAACCTTTCATAATTATTTGGATCCCAATTCAGAATTTATAAATTTTTTCCAAGATAAAAAGCAGGATCAATTTCTTGGACACTTTATGCACAACTCACCTGATTTCCAGATGCACTCAGAGTGAAAGGTACAGCACACACAACTACAGCATCTGTCTGGGACCTGGGTCTTTCATCTTTCTGAAGGTTTGATAGACCTGTGTCTCTCTCTTAGTGACTCTGACTCTCTACCACTTTTTCTGATTCCACAGTGCAATTTCACAGAAACCCTTTGTACAGAAGGGCTTGCACAAGTCTTGAATGTCAGTAGTATTTCTGATGGAATAGAAAGTACAGCTCTTGCACAGCTTGATGAAAAAGGCTGTGGTTGTCGTGGCCCAGTCTCTTCCAGAGGTCAGGTAACTATCTCATCTGTCCACTGTCACAATTTTTCTGTGGCCATTTAGCCTGGATGTCATTGTCCTGGGACCTTTCCTTGTCACCTTCATGCACATTGATTCTGGAGCTCAGAGGTTTCTTGACTTGTTTGTAACTTTGTGAGCATCACTTAGGGGCATGGCATGGGTCAAATGAGAAGCTCCAATCTAGTCTAAAACCTGACCATAAAAAATCACATTTAAATTACCCTGGTGGCTCCAGGGCAATGAAAGAATACAAGAATATTGTATTCTGGATCATTTCTATGTACAAGGTTTTTAAATACAACCCTACAAGTTCCTGTCAGACCCAAGCTGCTCTCACAGATATGTGTAGTCTGGACATGTTAAACCCTGTCCCATGTGAATACCCTGCCCACGCTGTCCTTATTAGAAAATATGTAATGGAGCATAATCCAAATATTTTTCTCTGGCTATGCAAAAATCTTTCCTGGCTGCAGAGCTGTAAAGTAACCTTTCAAGCATCCAAAAGTAAATGACTACATGCAACTGGACAACAGGCTGGTGAGTTAAAGAATGTAACTGAGAGGAGCATCACTCCAAATTACTACTGTAGTGTTCAGAAAACAGTGCAAGGTAAAACAGTAACTATTACCACCACAGATTTTGAACTCACACATAACTGGTAACAGCATGCTAGTTTTCATAGCTTTCAGTAACATTCATGGCATTTTTATATCGATCAAGGGATTAATTATTTTTGTAAAAATGTATTATTACAGACTACATTTGAAGAACTCTTACGTATTTCCTAGCCTGAGTTCTTCAGTGAAGGTGTTCTGGGTAACATCCTGCCTGTACTGACCCCAGTGACTCCTTGCCTTCAGGACTAGACCGGCCTATCTGCTCATGATTCAGAAATCAGCTAGCAGTCAGCTAGCACCTGTGATTCCCACAGGGAACAGCTCCAGAGAGTTCCTGGTTGCTGAAAATGAACCAGACCAAATTACTAATTACTTCTATGTACAGTTGGCTTCCTGGGATCAGTCTGAAGCATTTCTCGGGCTCTCAGGGATCTGCTGCACCTCCTCATCTCCAGCTGCAGGCTGAAGCCCCCCACAGCCTGTGGTTCACCAAATTTTGCCTTTTCCCTTGCCACTTCTTTCCCTTTTTCTGTTTTTGTTTGAGTCAAGAACTTATCTCTGGCAGCACTAAAATGGAGGGAGCACCCCCAGATGCCCTTTGTCATTGAGGGGTTATTTCCATGTGTTTCCTGTTCCAGATTTTTTCTTTTCACATAGAAATTATAGAAACCAAAGAAAAACTTTTGGCACTTGAGGCAAATATTAGAGAAATTAATAAGTGTCCATGCATCTCTGTTATGTGCATAAAAAAAGTCAGAGGAATAATAATTATATACCCAGAAAGTCTGAGATTTGCACATATATATTACCATCAGTGTTATGGCCACTAATATTTATTGCACTTGATCACTGGTTGATGGAACATTGCATGACTCAAAACCGGGTTTCTTTGAAACTGTGAGACATGAACATCTTGTACTTATGGAAGGTGAGATAGACGGCCAATGCTCATCATGCAGGAGTTAGGAACTCCAGGACAGATAACTTTTCTTGTCTAGTTTATTTCCATACTGAATTAATTTACATTTGCATAAAGAAATAAAAAAGCCCTGAGGCTCCTTTCTCATGAAAGTTTATCTTTCCATTGCACTAATTAATTTTAAACTTCACAAAATCTGTCAAGCTCATTTCACAAGCTGCCCCAAAGAATAAAAATATCAGAATGAATTATTTTCTTTCTAAACTACCTTCATAAAAAATATACAATGTTATCTCACAGAGGTAGACCAAACCACTGCAATATTAACTCCTGAAAGGCATAGAGTTTTGTACTGTGACTACAGTACTTCTTTTCAGGGAGCTGCCTTAAATATGAAAAACAAATGCATATGTGCTTTTATACAGGAAAAGCTTTTGGAACATATTTTTTCTAAGAGGCTATTTCTAATTTCTAAATTTTGAAAGAAGTCTGTCTGCTTACCTCGGTTAAAACATGAAAAGTATAGGCATAAAATGGTCTGGAGTAAACAAACACAGGCAAAACATAGTCTTTTCTAGCAATTGAGGCAACACGTATTGCCTCTTTAACCCGATAGTGAACAAATTTGAGTGCATTTGGACTTGACTTCAGTATATAATCCAGGTATACAGAAGGGTAGAGAGCAGTGCTTTCCTTCCACAGCCAAAGCAGGAGGTCATTGCGGAAAGACTCAATGGGAGGGCATTTCCCGGTGTATGTTTGGGGGTGCTCTTTGTAATCGTAATTGTAGCAGTCTGGGTAAAGATAGTAACCCCACAAACCGTTTGGTCTCATATGCTCAGCCAGAAGGATGGTGTTATTCATAAAACTCCTGCCAGCATTTTCAAATTCCTCTTTAGCCACTTTCCTAATTTTGTCCTCTGACCACCGAGGATGCCGTCTCCTAACAATTTCAAGAGATTTATTTCTATAAATGCTTTTATTGCCCCAGTTCCTATCCCACTGGGGCCTCCAATTTTCCCAGTCAATGACTGCAAGTCCCTGAAATTTCTTCGTGGGTATGCAATAGTCAATGTCAGACTTTGCTTTGCTAAGGTGTTTGATAAGGCTTTCGTTCTGGGGCACCCCTCCATTAACAGCATCTCCATTATCTGAGTAGTAAGGATAGTATCCTAAATGAGTGTGGTAGAAGATTGTCACATTGGATCCACTCAGAGTCTCATTGATGTTGGACGCAATGTCAAAAACCCCGAGATCCAGGTCCACCTTGTACCGCAGCCTGCACTGCTCAGTCGGTGCATTCCAAAGAACCATGAAAGGCCTGTGCAGAACCAGGGGGGCCCGTGCTGGCTTCGGCAGGTGAGCATCAGTCAGAGCAAGCAGTGCCATCACTGCCAACTGCTTGACCCCAGCATCCATGGTTTGGGGTTTTTTCTGGGAAATTGCTATGGTGTGCCCTTGAAAACAAAACCAAAATAAGATGTTAGAAGGGCAGCATGGGGGCACATTTGATGATATGGGAATGTCTTTTGGTTTCATTTGCTGCTGATAACTTAAACTCAGCGCAAAGAGAAAAGTGCAAAACTGATCTGGTAAAAGTTAACACTAATTCCAAATACTTCGAAAAACTTTTTGATAGATTCCACTGTCTGGAAACTTCATTTCCTTATCACCCAGACTCCTCACGCAATTGATTCAGACCTTTCCTTAACATTTATTTGTTCCCTCATGTCTACAATACTAGATAATAAAGTAATAACCTAAAATGGTAATATGAAAAAGAATGTGCACTCATTTGAAATTTCAGCTTCCAAATAAGCTCTGCTGTGGTCAGTCTGACTTGCCTAGAAGATCATCACAGTGGGGCAACAGCCTTTACTATCTGTGTATTCAAATGGTCATAATAGCAAACGTAATTTGAACAAAAGGCAGACACTTCTACCTCACACAGATTAACAAAGGCAACTCAGAAACTCTGCAAGTTTCAGGATATGAAAATATTGTTATCTACCCCTGAATTTCATTTTCATTTTCTAAATGAATAGATGCAAGAGTGATAATCAGTCTGCAGGCTAGAAGAGGGATACTACTAATGACTTAGTGGTCTAAGCTACTTGTTCTGAAGATAAATATTTGTATGTTAAAGAAAAATTATGTTAAGCAGATCTGAAGTAGCTGAAAGACTTTGCTGTATCTTTGAAAAAGGGGCTAGTTTGTAGAAATGAGGGGTGTTCATATTTCTTCCTTTCAGGGTCTGATGTTTTCCCTAATAGTGACACTGGCTTGGAGCTGCAGTACTCTGGGAGCTGCAAGAGCTGCAAGGCTGCTGCTACCCTGGACACACCCCTAATTTGCACCCCATGGGTCAGCTGTACACAAGTGGCTGCTCCAGAATCTGTCTCTGCTCCAGTCTCGTCACCAAGAAGCACAACTCAGCTCTGTCCTGGGTTTGTTATTCAGGTTTCTTTGCTGGTCTTTTTGTGATTCAGAGGCCATTAAAAAGGTTTCTCTATGAATGTATATAGTATGACATACTTCATCATCTCAGTAGTTATTTTTTATCATTCACCATTTTGGGCACATGTTAAATCACTGCAATCACTGTGTGCATTGCAGGTTCAATTCATGCACCAGATATATGAATTTTACATGTCCTGAAACTGCATGTTTCCCTATTTTTACATCCATTTTTTGTGATTTCTTTCCTTGCCTGTAAAGTCTGGCTTTACTTGTCCCTGCTACTTCCTCAGTTAACATCAGCTAATCACTGAATTCCTCATCTAGAGTAGAAGAGCCTTCCCCTATTTGAAAATATGTTTGCTCCAATAAGTTATATAATTCAGGATTTCTTCCTCTTTCATTTGTCCTTCCATGCCATTCTTCCATCCTCTGAGTTTGATGGATCTTTTCCTGTCTGACACTCCTCTCCTACTTTTCTGCCTTTCCCTTAAACTCTACTTTGTCCTTATATCTCCTACAGAACAGCCCTTCTCTGTCCTCAGTTTTATGTTCTTCCATCCTCAGTCCCAGAAAAGCATTGAGTTCCCTCACCTGTTGTCTGATATGAGAGCACCTTCCCAAGATGAGAAGGAAGCTATTTCCATGAAAGAGTGGCTGGGGCAAGGAGTGAAAGGCAGGACTTCAAGAAGCCAAAATGCAGGATTCCCCAGGAGCAAGCCAGCACTACCAAGCTGGAAAGTTTTGCTCCATTGTTTCCTCACCCACCCTCTGAATGCTTGTTCTGCAGACCTAAATATAGATTTAGCACCCAAGTTTTAAACTTTCGTTCATAATCCTCTAGGTCCTATTAAGGACAACATCTTTGAATGAAATGGGCCATTGCCACCAAGACAACATTACTTAAAAGCCTGCCTGCTGAAAAAGGATGGGAGGTTATTTTCACTGCTCTGATCTGTTGGAAGGAAGTAATACGTTTGCAACTGGTACATTTTTCTCCATTTTCCTGCAGTCTTGTATATTCATCTAAGTAATGCCATGGGCTGAGAAAAACTAACAAAAAAGCAAACAAAAAAGCCACAAAAACTGCCTTTCCCTTCCTGTTTTATTCAAACTGAGGCATGGACCACAGTACTCTGCATTTCCTCTTGATGTAGCAAATGATCTTACTACATTGGTAAGTGATTTTTCATTATTTGGACTGGATTGCTTTGCGGTATATGTGAACAAATCCACAAGATAAATAGTGATTTTCACAAAAACATGGTAGCTCAGATGAAATGGGAAGAGCACCAGGAAAAAAGAAAAGACCTTTAGTGAATTTCTGTGCAAGAAAAGATCTGGGAAAAGATCCCAGATTCCTATTCCCACAATCCAAATGCTGGATTGTTCAGCCTTGTGTTATTATGTACATATAATTAGATCATTTAGTTAGATTTTAATGACTAATACAGTACAGTTCTTGTGTAGATCTGAGAGCCCTAGATATTAGAACATTGCAGATAATAAACCATAAGAGAGTTAGGTCAGGAGATAATATTGCAGGGCAATTTTAAGTTGTGTGTTTTTAGTTCTTGGGCAATTCTTGTTGCCTGACAAGATTTTAAAGTCCCCGACAAGACTTTAAATAACAGAGTAGTTGAAATTGGAAGGGATCTCTGGGGGCTGGAGCCTCACCTGTCTCTCCCCCAGAGCTGGTCACTTAGGACAAAACACCACAAGTGACAAAATGAAAATGTTTATCTGAGGAAATGTTGAATAATTCTCAAGATCTGGATTGACCAAATCCTTGAAATTGTTAAGAAGGCCGGTATGTTTCTCAACTCTAGACATGCAGATTTCTTCACATGCAAGATAAATCCCACCAAAAATAAAAGGGCAGAAATCTGTCTAATCCTGATCAAGCTGTTTAGAAGTTAGGATCTGGTCAAGGGCAGTCATTCAGGATCCTCCAGCGAATACTTGATACCTCCAAAAGTTGCTGTAAAATCCTTATTTAAAGCTACACGGAATTAGCTACCCAGCTATCTCTATTAATCTAAATGAGATGGTAAATGCATAGATAACATGCCTACCTTTTAGATGGCTAAAGCATCTCACTGCAATTAAAGCCCTGCATTTCATTGCAAAGCATCTCACTTTTCTGCTACTTTTCATTCCAGCTAGGAGACATTACCATATACACAGTTCCTTAAAGGAGAGATAATTAAAATTAAAAAATCATCATTTGAAAAAGTTCCAATATAGCTCCATTATTCTGCAATTAATTCTGATGTTATTTGCAGATGGGAATTTAATTACAGATACTTTTTCTTTAGAAAGTCTTCTGAAGGCAAGGGAAACAAGTTTTCAAAGAAGCAGACAAGCCTATAGTTCTGAATGATGTGAAAATAAATCATCTGTTGCTTCACAAATGCATGAAGAAACCTCTAAACAAGAACAAAACATCTTTTATTACAGTTTCTATTGCTCTGTCTCTGGACTTCATCCGCTTTACTCTCATGCATGGGGACTAATTGGACTGCTTTAATCCCTGTTTTTAATGAGAACTAACACTAATAATTCCTCCCTGAAGCTCATTATCAACTTTGGTTCAAATTCTCCCTTTTGTCTTTTTTTTTTTTTTTATTTATTCAATGACACATTATCATGGTCAATTTAATTTCTCAAACATGCAGATAGCTTTCTGTGGCAGTACAGTGTTTTCAGAACAGAATATGCTCTCAGAGTTTCTGACCTATATTCTGAAAACAAAAATGAGTTTTTCATAAGTAAATGAAATGGGGTCTGACCACAAATCCTGCAAAGTTGGTAAGGTATTTTTAATTGTATTCAGGAAATTCTGGACCACATTTTTCACTGCACAAAATAATGTAGTTTTCTATTTGCCTCAGTTTCTGTTGTGCAGTTTAGGATGAAGCAGGTTATGGTTGAACTTCAATATATCCTTTGGTAAGTTTGAATTTTGCCATTTCTTGAATCGGAAAGATCAGATCATTTCTTCATATTCCTCTCATAAGTTTTGTAAAAATTGCAAACAATTACTTTTCCCAAGCAACTGCTGTTAAGTTAATCCAACCTGTACTCAACTGTGTTTATTAGTCAGAATTCCACTCTATTTTGATTTCCAAATAGTTGAAAACAACTGAAGTAGACATCTTAATTGCACACTTTGATTACAAAATATACCACCTAAAATTCATAAAAGTATAGACTCTCATGTTAAAGAAACTTATTTGCACACCGTGTGTTCCAATACAGATCAGTGGTGGTCTCTAGATGGGCAGTTCTTCCTCTCTAATGGTTTTTCTTGATTATCCCAGCATTTTTTAACTGCATCACATGGCATTTCAGCTGCTGCTTATTATGATTTTTATGTTGGTCATATAACCACACAACACAATTTCATAACAGCCAGCAAATGATCCTCTCGTTTTATACTCATCTATGTGCTGACTTGAAGTTTAGTCCATACAGTTAGCTATAACACGATTGGTTTAATCCATGAAGTATGCATTATACTGCACATCTGTCATTGAACTCAATAATTACTTCAATATTCTGAAATAAATTTTAAAAATATATCTGTAGTTCCTATGGTAACAGCCATTTATGATTCCTTCATATGCAGGATCTGATAAACATAATTTAAAATCCAGAATAGGAAAGAGTACAGCTAACTGCGCTGGTTTGAGATTGACTGACATTTTGGTGGGCAGGAAAATAGCCACCCCTGGAAGTGAGGTGTGCCTGTGGATTTCCCATGAGCCCAGTGCAACACCAATTGTGGGCCAAATTTAAAGACAGACAGGGAAATGAGCCAATCAAAAATGAAATTTGTCTCAGTAGGATATACATTTGCACAGGACTGCCCAGGAATCACTCTCTTTTTTTTCCGGCCTTGAACAGGTACAGACGCGGGTTGTGCCCTCGGCCCAGCTTCCTGCCCCCAAGGCCACAGAGGCCTGCGGGAGGGGAAAGGCCGGGCCGTGCCCGGAGCCCCTCCTGAGGGAGCTGTCCCGGCAGGGAGTGGGGAGGATGGAAAGGAAGAGCGATGCCCCGTGCCCTGGCCCAGT
>VXBU01014174.1:10090-39199 GCA_013400315.1 Bombycilla garrulus | reverse complement strand
AAAAAAAAAAAAAAAAGGTTCCACTGCAAAAGGTGATAAATGTCTCCAAAACCAAAGCAAAAGGCCAGGGTGTTTTTTCTTTTTATGGTTTTATGTAGGAGTGTTACTTACATGAGCAGCACTCACAGAGAAAGCATGTGTGTGAATTAATGGCTAAATGGCTGCAATGAAAGTGAACATACTCTAACTATGCTTTGGCAAAGCATGCTTCTGGAAAATAAAAGCACTAGAAATAAGGAAACACTCAAACCATGGACAGAAGCACTATATTCTCTTGATTTTGTTTGAGGGAATATTTGTCTTAATATATTATTANTTATATAACAAATGAACTACTATTTAATCAGACAAAGCACTGAGTTCATCATAACATTTTTAATAAAAAAAAGGAATATAAAATATAGAATTTAAACAAAATACAAAATAATTAACCATTGCTATTTACACGTTCCACAAAAAAAAAAAAAATCACATGAGTTAGAGGCCCCAAATTGCATGATATTCTCAGCCAGCAAAAAGAAATCTGCTTTGATTTTTCTTAACAGTGGCAATATGGTTGATGGACTTCAGTATGTTTCTGATTTTTCTTTCAAAAAGAAATGGACTCACCATTCTGATACTTTCTAATAATGGAACACAACAATTTGATTATTCATGCACTTTTTAGATTATCAGTGCCTGGAATATTGCACAGAGTTACTATTTTTTCCCTATAAGAAACCATCTAAATAAGTAAACATTTATTAAAAATCCAGTAGAGAAATTTGGTGCAAATGTGACAGTCTATGATAAGTGAATCTTTCAAACTCATTGAAAACCAAACACACTCAATACTACCAGAAGGCCATGTCTGCTGAAAAGAAAATAACTGACCTTATTTTTAGAAGAAGACCACAGGATAGAAAGAAAAGAAATAGCATATGTTTTTCAATATTTCTGGAATTAATTTTTTTATTAACAAAAGAATATGAGACTATTTTTCCTGCTAAGTAATATTCAGCTGACAATTACTGCTTTTATACTATGTTATAGTAATATGAACCTTTGTTCATAATGCCTCCTACTTGTACAATTACCAAACCAAAGGGAAAAAAACACCCATTTGAACAGTAAAATATATGCTCTGAGAAATTGTAGGAACTGATACATCTTAAAATTTAGAGAGGTAACAGCTGAGATCACCAAGGGAGCTTTTCTCCTTAAAAATATTTCTCAAGTCCCATATTTTAAAAGCCTGTGAAAAGCTTTGGAAAATACTCCTGGATAAGCTGAGTTGCTCTAGAGATCAAATCATAACACAATCATTTATTTGTTTAGAGGATGCAAATACCAAACTTCAGGTAAATAAGCCATACTCAAAGTTTAGATCAGAAAAGCTCCTAAAATATTTGTGACTACATGTATCTTTTTTCCATATATTGCAGGTAAACACTGACAGTGATCAAGGGAACATTATTTTTTGAGAATATTCTTATTACTATTGAATGCTTTTTAAATCAAGTCAAGAAATCACCTTTACACTGTCCAAGTCCAACATTAGAGACACGTATCATTTCAGGTAAGAATAAAACATAAAACCTGCTATAGCAACTGTACCATTAGAACTATTCTACATAATAGTCCAGAAATATGAGGAGGGAGACAAGGATACATAAACCTCTTGCTTTCAGACTAAGAGTGTTCTTCAAAACCAGGATGAGCTCCCATTGTGATGCAGTTGTTATAGCATACATACAGGCCCATACAAACACAAACCACGTTGCTATCTAGCTCCTTCTTTTTTCATCTCTAAGTGCTAGTCTGATTCCATGGTCTGCTCAGAGTAGGTTTTATATGCTCTATTTTTAATTAAATCCATAGCTCCCCAGCAGCAGACTCTAGTTCAGAGTTTATATGGTAAGAAGGTAGGAAAAGTTTCTGATTACTGCTCAAACATTCAGTATGTCACACTTATTTTTCTTTGTCTTCCTAGTTCCTTCTTGATCACCAGACTGTAACCTTTCTATAGCATGTCCTGCTGATTTTTCTATGAACAGCATTAATCTCCCCTAAATTTAGTTTTCTAGAATTTATGCCCTGAGTCCAGTGTAGCCAGTTAAGAAAGACAACCTTATCCATGGACAGTGCACCCAATCTACCTTTAGATGGAATCATCCCAAAAAGATAAGAAGTTCTCACCCTTAATTATACAAGGAATTCCAAGTATTAGTTTAGATAAGATGGAGGGCTCCTCTCAAAGGTTTGCTACATAAAAAAAAACCCTTTTTTCCAGAGACAGATACAACACAAATAGTGAATTACTTTTCTTACTAAAGCTATAATAATTACTATAGGAACACTGAAAACATTACCTAGGTCTAGGAATAAAGCATTATGCACAATTATTTTGGTGCTGTAAGAGGTAAACTAAAGTTTAATGAGGAGATATTTTCCTCAAAAACCAATGTCACACTCATTTCTGCCCACCAGAAGATCTATATAAATTCATAAATATTTTGTCATATAATATGTCTACAATAAAAGAAGTAGAAAATGTTATGTAGGCAGAACTGTTTCTAAATAGGACTCTTTCACAACTTTTTGCACTGGATGACAGTTGTTCTTTCTCTATTTTTATAGCTATACATTCTTTTTTCCTAAGCACTCAAAAATGCCCGCTTCACAGGTATTTGCTGAACTATTTTCATTCTTGTACAAAATTACTTTCAAAATAGCCAAGGTAGATATAATGGCCCTGGGAAGTTCAGTACCAATGAGAATCAGATGAAGTGAACAAAAGATCTCCTGCCAGTACTGATGCAGCCAGACAGGAGCCTTTTTTAAAGGCCAGTCATTTTGTGAGTATTCTCAACTATTCAAAGGAATAATGTAATAATTTAAGGTTTCTACAAATGGTACAAGATTTCAATGTGTTTATTATTTTTATTATTTGAAGGAAGGAATCTTCATCTCAAAGGACTCCAAGGCATAAGAGTTTTCCACAGCTACTTTTCAAGAGTCACCTCATGGGCTGGAATTTCTAATTAACATGAGTAAGTTAGTGATGCTCAGATACTCCTCCATGGCCCTGCTGGGCAGTAACACAAGTAAAACTTTACAGAATTAAGAACCTCACCGGTTCTTCTCCTCAATAGGCAACAAAAGTCAAGCTCACCTCTAAAAATCACTCTCTACAGATACAAATACATGGGAAATTGTCTCCTTTATCTATTTGCCTGAGAGCTCATTTTTATGGGATGGCAGCAGATTTATAAGTGAAGAATGTGAACTCCAAGAATGGTACCTAATCTGTGCTAACTACTTGTATGAATTCTGAACCAGGAATGGCCCTACTCCCAACAATCTTTTAAGTCTCTTCCCTTCTCTAACACTAAACCAGGGATGCTCATAAAGCTTCTCTACTTCAGCCGCAGAGGAGCACTGCAGGTCCATGTGTGTGGGAGGCTGCAATCACTTATCCCTCTGCTCTTCCCTTTTCCTCCAACTGCAGAACCTCTTCCTTGTTACAGGAAAGAAGCTGAAGCTCAGTAATTCTGTTGAAAGAAGAGACAAACACAGACAGCGTTCCAAAGTTCCCATACCACCTGGTACTACAGGATTTAGAGCCTTTGGGATAGGCACTCCTGCAGCAGGATTGGCCAGCAAGAGCTGGATTATTGAAGAGCATTTATGCTCACAAGAACTTATGATCTCTTATCCTGAGAAATAACAGCATCAGAGTGGGTGGTAGAGCTTGGATATGCTTTTTTAATATTATTGTGACAGGCTCAGATGGCATCATTTATTCAAATAAAGAACAATTTATCACATTCATTAGCAAGCCAATGAATGGCAGGAACGTATATTAAGCTGAACAAGGGTGTGAAAATGCATGAAGCATATATGAGCCTGAGGGACCTAACAACCCTTTGCCTAGTCTTTTTTTACCCCAAAATTACCTGCCACCTATAAAGATAATGACACTTTTTGCCCTCAAACCTTAATTACTTGTGTTGTCTTTTAGATCTTCATTATTCACTAGCCATGCTCAAACAACTCTTTTGAGGGAAAAAAAAAAAAAGAAGGTGTCTTTGGATTGTGGAGAGAAGACCTAGAAAATGTTAATCTGTGGAAAAGGTGCAGTTGATGGCTTGCTAAGATTTGGAATGTAATTTAAATGCTAACAATATGCATTTTTAAGAATACATTTTAAGTGTCACTAAACAGAGAAGAGTAGTTATTTTTTCACAATATGAAAAGTGTTACATGAAAATAAATGGAATGGGAAGATTAATTTAAAATTTATTTATCTAAAGCACTGGCAATTGAAGATTTTTAATTACTCTTAACTAACACTACTTAACACCAAAAGAGTTGTCTAAATTGTCTAACAGGAGAATTGTCTGGAAACAGGAAAAGTTCAAGAAAAGGCAGGAGAAGAACTGGCACTAATCAAATAAACTACTAAGGCAGAATGCCTACCAGTCAGTATTACATTTTGACCCAAATATACACAATATAAACATACTCCAAAATAAACACAGCTCAACTTTTTCAGTTTAAAAATTTTTGATCAGAAGAGCGACTGCATATAAGCATATCCATATTTTATGCCTTTTTTGATGCAGGTAATTGAAATGTGTCTAGCACATATTTCTAGATGCAAATACATACAAAGGACATGAGAAATTGCTCTCTCAAGTGAAACAGGTTCTAGTGTGAACAACTATAAATGAAGCATTGTGTACTACTTTAAGGCAAAAGCCTAGCATGAAGCATTTATTCTAGTTTAGAAATAAAAAAGTTGCAGTAAGTAATTTCTAATCACATAAAGAAACAAGAACAAAAGTGAAAACCATCCACTGATATCTTACAATTTTTGAGATGATATTTCCCAGCTACACACAGCAATATTCTTTTCTGAAACTTTAATATGTGCCTACTCACAACAAGGCACAAACTGAAAAATCTTTATTAATAACAACATATTCTCTGTTTTAACAGTGTAGAGAATGTAACTAATGCTGTTATTGACCAAGAGCATCAGAATTGTCAGATTTTAAAATCTGCCTGTTTTTCTCCAAATCTAATTTTAGATTTCTCTTCTCAAAACTAATAAACCAGTTTGAAATAGAAATGAAATTTCTATTCACTCTGAAATCTTTTTTAGCACTAAATAAACATGGAGAATAGTAAAATATGTATAATAGCTTCATAATGGACTAATATATCTTAAATGGGGAAAAATCCAAATGCAGTAGAATCCTTATTCTTTTATCATTCATAAGATTTTGCTTTAAGTCAAGAAAATTGTTTTTGTCCTTTTGGAAAAGAATTTACCAGCCTAATTAGATTTTTTTAATCTTCTCTCAAAACATTTAATCCATGGATTGTTTACTCCTGCATGATAGAAAACACACTTTAAATTTTTTTTTTTCTCATAGGAAAAAGCAAGATCAGAATCACGACAAAAACTAATATAAAAAGATCCAAGTAATTTCATGAAGCTGGAATTAATAAAGCCTATTTCTCTATAGATTTACACCCTTTTAAGGTAGGAAGTTACAGTCTCTGACAGAAGCTTTTCCCAAAGTTGTCGGGAGACAGCAAATAAAGGCATAAAATAATGCCTTCCTTTAGTAGAGGATTTTATAGCATCATTCTCCACTCCAAAGATGCTTATAAATACATATAAGAATTTTATTATCTAAGAGAAGTTCATCTCTGTCATAAGCAGATCATGTCATAAAGAGTCCAATGTTGTTTCACAAAACCATCAGGTGAGGTAACACTGAGACCGATTAAACAAATCAAGTATCTAATTTAAAATTGTCATAATCATAATTCAGAAGCAATAGTACACTCATATATTAATAAAAATCAAAATTAAACTGTTATGCATTTGTATATTTAGCCCTTTTGTAGGTTTTTGATAAACTAGGATTGGTATATTTTGAATTTTGCCTTTCAATGAAGCATGCAAACCTTCCATACAGTCACAAATGGGGCCATTAGAAATATGTTTATCTGAAAAAAAACCAAAGGTCTTTAAAGGAACTCTTGCAACTCTAATTCCCCCTGAGTCCTGAGCAACTATACTGCGTCAAGTGTAGAGAAAATGGGTATTTACTTTTACTGAATTTGCATTTCCTGCTCAGAATGTGGTAGAATTTTTTGTGTCATGATACTCAATTCTGATATCAAGATCACTCTGAATTGTATTCATGACAGTTATATTCAAACAGGAAAAATTATGAGATCATAATTCTCATAATTATAGCTCTCAATAGCTCTCAATCCCTGACTTAGTCCAGCTTTTTGTACCACTCCTAAGAAAACATACTGCAGACTGTAAGGATCTAGATATTGTTGAATGATTGAAACAGTAGGAAAAAAGGCAGCAAGTGATAACTGAGGTACTTATGCATGTACAAAGAAAAGAAAAAATATTTAATAGATCAATGCCAAATTGAACAAGGAAGAGTTGAAAATAAACTCATTAATAAATGGGTGCTATTTTAGATTGAATAATGAAATTACAAGATATGCAGATGAGGTTAAATGCAAGTTTTCAAATACAAGATAAGTGAAAAATATATGACTGGATTATGATGAACTGAGTTATTTGGTCCTTCTTAATTTCTACACTGTTTTTAACTGCAGCATTTGGTGTAATGCTCTATTTTGTTTGCCTTAGTAATCATGAATATTACATGCACTGTGCTCAGTTTTAGAACATGAGCCTTTCTTTATTTGTATGCTTCTTGTTAACGTGCTATGGAATTCAAAACCTATGGGACTTTGGGACCTTAATTTCAGCCCGTGGCAACGAAGATGCAGCTGTTCATTTATAAGCAATCATCACAGATACAGAAGTTTTAAGATTAAATTTGAAAAGTCACTTCCCCAAACTTTAAAAATTATTAAATTATAGCAGAATCAGTAGGGTTTTTTCCTGAGAATTATTTTCACTCATTAAGTTTTTTCCAAGTTTAAAATCAAACCAAACCAATTTTACAGAGCATTCCACCTGAGCTTGAACCAAGTTAGAATTGCAGATTAAGTATCAGTATTTGATTATTATTATAATGTTTGCTTCTCACATACATAATTATAATATAACATCAACCATGACCCACTCAAGAGTCTTTTGAAGTTGGCATTATAAATTTTATTCTACATTTACCCAGGTGCAATTCAACACTGCTAGCACAATTTATTTAAATAAAACTTCTCCTATCATTGAATCAAATAATTATAAAGTAGTGTCATTTATTGGTCTTATAGAAATGCCTTAAAAAATAAAGCTATAAACAAAGTAGATGACTTTATCAACATATGAAATCTACAGATTTGTTGAAATCTACAGATAATAGATTTGTTAATCTAATAATCCAAACATAATAAAGTTGTATCTTTATTAAAATACTATCTTAAATTTATTAAGATCATAAATTAAGATCTAGTAATCTAACATATTAAAGGGCCAACATTATTCAAAGGGCTAGAGAATCTCTTTTACAAGGAAAGGCTGAGGGATCTGGGCCTGTTCAACCTTGAGAAGAGGCGACTGAGAGGGGACCCCATCAATGTCTGTCAGTATCTGAAGGGAGGCGTCAGAGGATAGAGCCAGGCTCTTGGTGGTCACAGCTAATAGGAGCAGAGGCAATAGGAATAAATATGGACAGAAAGTTCCACCCGAATATGAGGAAGGACTTCTTACCGTGAGGGTGACTGAGCACTTGAACAGATTGTCCTGGGAGGTTGTGGAGGCTCCCTCACTGGAGACATTCAAGGACCATCTGGATGAAATCCTGTGCCATGTGCCCTAGGATGACCCACTGTGGTCCCTTCCAACCCGACTTATTCTGTGCTTCTGTGAAAAGTATTTTTTTAACTGACATGACAGGACAGCTGTGTACCTGTGCTACAAGTTACTTTTCCAAATAGGATACACTGTTTTATAGGATTAGGGCAGTAATTCAGGATGCAAAGGGCTGATCATGATGGAGCCTAGAAACTCTCTGAATTAGAGCCAAAGCTAAATTCCTGTGGCTCAAGTCCAAAGTTCCGCTGTATTAGGTGGCAACACCATAGAAAGCTTTGCAAGCAAGCTCTCAGTGCACAGTCAAGATGATCAGTAGATACTAATGGAAGTAGTATTTTCAGATGGTTGATAGAGATAGTATTATATTACCATGACTCTCTTTATTGGTAGTAACAAGAAGTCTCCTTAGTTGCATAGCAGCAATATTGCTTACTCTCTTCTTAATATTTTGTCCTGAGTGCAGCCAGTGAAAGAAAAGTTTAATGTCCAAAGGATACTATAAGGTTCAACAATTTATTAGTCCTTTACAAATGCCCAAAAACTATAAGACAAGAAACTTATTTTCCTCTTTCATTCCTCCTCCTTCATCCCATGAAATTTTTCTCTTCATTAAAAATATATATATATATATCGAAGGCAGGGTTTTCTAAAACAAGGCAGGCCTCCCAAAAGACAATCACCCAGGTTTTGTGATTTTCCTATAAAGAAGTAACTCTAGCTTCCTTTCCCTACAGATCTAGTCACTGACATGAAATTCTGCAGCAAAAATCCTCAAGGAAATGCAGGTAAAAATAACAAAGCTTTCTAAAGCAGACAGGCTCCTTTCAAAGGCAGTTTCACCTTTTCCTTGCAGACACACTGGGGACTTCCTTCAGTAGCACCAGACAGACATAAAATGCAAATAAATGTGCAAAGACTAGAAAGGAGTGTGGTACAAGCTGTTGGTTAAGGAATGGTACCATAAGAGTGCAACACCTAAAGCCACATGACTTAAGTTGCTATTGATGTCACAAACACAAGTAGGTGAACATTTCTGAACTAGGGTAGGCTAGAATTTTCTATTCTTTGTATGTTTCTCAGATCTCTCCTTTTTCTACCCTGCAAAAGCTCTCCACAGTGGTGGTCAAAATCAGAGAGAAATCCAACTGGAAAGACACCTATTTTCTTGTACGTGTATTTACATTGATGAGCAAGCACCAGGAAGACTGCTTTCTCACTATAAGTTAAATAAAATATAGGCAGCACAAAAGATCCACAAGTATTAAGACAGCATTAGGAGCTGGATGGCTAAGAGCTGTATTTCTTAATGTTTTATATCTCAACCTCTGGCACATACATTTCAAAATATAGTTAATTAAAGATTATGTACCTTTCAACATTTTAGCAAGACACACTGTTTTTTGTATTACTTGGAGGTGGGTATTGCTAATATTATTAAGGACTGTTTTGTATGATATGTATTCAAAAGAAATCTAAGCTTAAAACTGATGCTTCAAATTCGTCTTTTCCTGATGTATATTAGAACCATGTAGGTACAAATTCTGAAAAAAATTATATTCATTTTATTAACATTAACATGAAAAAATTCAAATGCCATATAACCTGCAAGTCAGTCTGCTTCAGAGCTCCATCTCATTGATGTAAATTTTATTTTCCTTAGTCAATTTTATTACTTTGTCCTATTAGAAGTGCATTTCTTTCCAAGTTGACTCTAAAATCAAATATCACAGAGGAAACCCCCTCAAGATAATTCCCTATTGCAGGCACTACAAAGTGGTTATAGTGGTAGCATGCAAATTACTACAATGCTGATACTCATTCCTGAAATTGCCAAACACCAGCTGACTTCTGTCAGAGTGAAGGACTTGGCAAGAAATTGTAACATGTAGAAATTTCATGTGCTAGTGGCTATTAGAGGTCACTGTTCCCAACCAGGAATTTGAATCCTGCTCAATTATCTAATACAAATCTATCTACAATGCAAGTCATGAAAAGCTCCTAGGCAATGTGCATTCAGGTCTCCAAAGTGATAACCAATCAGAAAGGAACTAAAACAGCTCTTCCACTGCTCTCTGGGTGCTAAAATGAACATGAAAATGTAGCTTGAAATAATCAAGGCTTTACTATCCATTACTCAGTAGTATCTTCCAAGACAGTTGTTATACAAAGGCTTAAGGAATAAGTTCTAAGTAGTGGCAAGGCTAAACAGCCATGATAAAAAAAAGCAGCCTGCAGGAAATGCAGAAGGACAAACCTCCAGAATTAAAAAAAAAATCACCAATGAGACCCGCCTTCCTTCTGGGAAAAGTTCTGTATGTTTTCACACACAAGGCAGAGATATTTCACACAAAAAAAAAAAAAAAAAAAAAAAAATCCACTGTATTCTAATCATAAACTGGAATAGCCACAGATGCCACTGGCCAAAGACAGCAAGGATTCAGAACAAATTTTTTGCTTACAATACTTCTTACAGAATGCAAGAAACACTAACTTTCCTAATCAACACTACAGTATCTCATCTAACATGTCACCTCGAGGATATAGAAAAGTAGAGTGAATTACAGTTTGCTGAAAATTCAGCACAAAGGATTCAGACAGTTTTTTGGGTTTGGGCTTTTTTTTCAGTATCAGAAAAAGAACACTGTATTCTTTAGATCTTGGAGGTTTATTAAAGCAAATGGATGTCAAAAAGAAAGTAGGCCAATCAAAAAATATGAAGGATGAATGTAAGGCATTGCTTTGTCCATAGGGAAAGGTTTCTTTAAATATAATTTTATGAATTTTTTATTTCATATCATTTACATATGTATAGATACATATGCACCTCTGTAGAAATATTTTAAGTAAAAATAGCTGCTATATAAATTTCTTTAAATATTTAACATGAATGGCCTTATAAGAAAAATACATGCTGAGAGATAGAAGAACAAAAATGCAAAAAACCAATAATATATATTTGATAATGCTAGTATCTCAAGAGTTTTTGTATCAACCACCAGGCATTCTTGCAACTACCACCATAAAGCTCCACTGTCATTGTCTCTAATGAAGAAATATTTAGCATAACAACAGAAGGGCAAATACAGAAGCAAAATAGCCCAGAAGCTGCTGCTGCTCCTTCACTCTGCTTTAAATAAATAAGTGGATAGGACATGATTAAACAGAATTATGTTAACAACTATAGTTTACATGCACATATTTTCATGCATATAAATAAGAGGCAATGCCCTATCATCTCTTTCAGGAAGTCACCTTCATTTGCAAGGATGTGAATCTGAGCCACACAGCTCCTCAGTGGATCAAAATTAAAATGGAAGCAAATCAATTTTGTAATTATTAATATAATAGACAAGAACTAGGGTGGTGAGCCATCAATTCTAATTAAAGGCTGCAATTAAAGGATACTTCAATCAATCATCTCTCTGAAAGTATACTCTATTGATTGCTGCATTAATTATTAAAATCATATTAAAATAAAATTCAGATTTAGTTATCTGCCAGCTACTTCAAGATAATATTCTGGGTCTTATAACTAAATGAGTGACATCATAACTAGGACTAAAATTTATTTTCTTTTTTTCCTGTAAAGAATCCTTAGAAAGGGTTACTCAAGAATTTTACTTTCTGACTCAGTGTTTTTACTCCCCATGGCAGTGCTTTAGGACTTGCTTTTCCTTCACCAGCACTTGTCAGAATACCCATTTGTGTCTTATGTACTTCAAGTATACACACATATCAGACAATCCTAAAGTAGGTATTTCAAGAACTTTTGACACAGGCAAAACCAAGACCTAGCTGTATAAATAATAGGGAGAAATTTTAAAATATAATTCATAATTTTGCAGTTCAAGCTGAAATATAGGCAGATGAAAAGTAGAGTTCATAGTTAATGGCAACAATGAAGTACTAGACTCAGTCATGTGAAGAAAAAGAACATAAATAAGAAAGTAGTTGAAAAGATAATGGAGATAATTGAATCTTGACCACCAAATTCAAGTTAAAGGCAGCCATAGTTTAAAAAAAAAAAAAAACACAGAAAATATTAAAGTAAACAGACTGTAAGACACAGAAGAAGCCAAGCTACAGGTGTGGCAAGTAAGAATTGTGAAAAATTGCATCCCACCTTAGTCCTTGCATAAACAACTTTTCATGCCAGTATGATAAAACCATATAAAGCTTCTCCCTGAATTCCTAAGCACAAATATAATCAGTTTTATCTCAAACAATTTCTAAGTATCTGCAGTAAGTCAAAATAATGACAAGCAAGTAATGTACAGTTGAAACCCTCTTGATTTCAGCTGCACAAGTACAGTACCTGGTGTATCAACACAATTGCTTTGTTACCTTCTCCAAATAATCTCTAAAGTTATTTAAATGTTGACTAAAATGAAAAGATTGCCAAATGCCTTCAAAGACCACAGGCCCTTGACTGAGCTACAAAAGCTAGGACTATCTCCATAAAATCATGAATTTGTAAAAACCTCTTCCAAATTGTCAAAGTCTACAGCTAATTTTCAAGTTGATAATTGTATCGGCAGGCAGCCAGGCTACAGAAATCTATGAAGCTATGATTGCCACCCACTGCTTTGCAACTATGGCCTGTAATCAGGAGAAAAAATAATTTAAAACACAGGAAGGGAAGAAGAAAAAGGAAAAATTTTGATATTAAAGTATCTTATTTTATTAAACCATTGCTTATGCTAACAGAAATGTAAGCATAACCAACAACTGGAAGCTGAAAATTCTAGCTCCTCCTTCAAAAATAAAGACCAAACTTTACAAAATAAAGTAAGGCTTTGACTATAGAATTTATCTAAATATCTGTCAATCAAACTTGCTTCTCTTAATTGTGTTCCACCAACCTTAGCTTCCTCTGAAAGTCAAGTAAGTAACAGCAGGCGATAGCAGCAGGTGAGAGGGAACAGGCGATGGCAGCAGGTGAGACTCACCATAGGTGTCATGCAGTCTGGCTGAATGCACAAACACAGGTTGCAAAAACCTGCTCTTGATTTAGACTCACTGGATTCATTTTACTAAAACCACTACAAAGCCAGGAATGTTTCCATTGAGATTATATTTCTTCAGAAGGTAGAAGTTTCCTAAAATATCTTGGCAAAATCAATTAATTACCTTCAACCTTTTACACTAACCTTCTACAATAAAATCCACATTTATGTTGTGTTAAATTTTTTAAGATTACATTCACATCATATAATCTAAACACATCTAACAAAAATACGTATAAAGAGTGATACAAAGGATATTATCTATATGGATTTATCATTTCAGACACAATATTTCACAAAGAATATCTCAATTGTTGTTCCAGGTCGCTTATCCTTTGAGATATCTATTTAGAAAATTTAGGGAGTAGTTGATGGCGACTAAGAACTTTTTGTGGCAATTTCCTTAAGTCATCATGAGTTATCAATGCTCACTAAAAATTAGGAAAATATAAGCATAATAGTTATTATTATAAAGACAATCATAATAATATACTGAAGTTTTTTACAAGAACAAATTCAGTGGCATCAAGCTAGCTATTAAAATTCCTTTCCAGTGTGGGAAGAATGTTTGTACATTTATATAAAAACAGCATGCTCAAAAAATATCTTTAAAATAATTACCAGGGGGAGGAAGAAAAGTATTACAACAAAGCAACAACAAAACAACTATTATCAGCTTATGCAGCAGGACTATTCTGGTCCTCCAAGTGCTTCAGACTACTCCAGGGACAGGATTTTAAGAGCAGTTACATTTGTACAGTAACTGATGCGTTCAGTTTTCCTCACAACAGTGATTAAAATGGCTCAGAGAGAGTTGTCGTGCTGAATGCAGTTAATCATCGAGGATTAGGCAAGCTGGCTTACAGAATTCTGGCTTTTCTTATCATATGAAATTACTTAAAAAAATTAAAATTATACAAAATCTGATTCCAGTAGTTATTGGCAGTCCTCAAGTTTGACTGATTTTGCCATGAGACGCAGGCATCTACATGAAGCCCAAGATGTATAATTTAATAGACAGAGAACAAAACCCACTTACCAAGCTTTACTGTAAATTTATACCCTCTGTACATGATGCTACTAATAATTCTACACCTCATTAAAAAAAAAGCTTTTCTTTGTTTAGGTTTTTGGAGGGGTTTTGTTTGGGCTGGGTTTTTGTGTTTGATTATTTTTAAAGTTGTTTATGTTTTGTTTTTTTTAAACCAACCACAGGTTATTTTACAAAACTGTTTCTAAAGCTGTTTCTACAATAGCATTATTTTTCAAAGAGACCCAATCACATTGTTTGGTACAGACATTAGCAGAGCAAGAGAAAGTATTAAAACCAGCAGTAATGATTCTTAGATATTTTTCTTTTTATCTTTGAAGAACAGTATCATTTATGCTAGCAAATACTGTGCATATTTGAGTATAATTCTTACCAAAATGCATTTAAAAGCAGTTTTTTTATGCTACAATTCGTTTTAAAATCATTCACTTTTGGCAAGTGTACTTGCTAGAAATATGCAGACTGTTACTCTTCATAGCCCTCTCATTTGGACTCATCACTATTATTTTAATTTATATTGTGTTTATTGTTCTCAGCCATGATATAAAATGCCTGTCAATATTAAATTACACAATGTTAGTTATTTAGCTTATTTTCCATACCAATTCATAACATTCTATTTTAACTTCTTTATCCTAATCTCTCCCAAAATATACCAATATTTCTAGATTAAAACACCAAAAGCACTTTAATAAAACAATTAAGACTACAAATTTGGTTTTGAATGAAGAATTCACTGGACTGTTTTGGTAGAAAATGAATATTAAACTTAAAAATAACATAAAACCAGATCTTATACGATCATTAAATAACATTTTCTGGTTTTGTCCTGATTATGTATAAATAACATCTCTGCTCTTGGCAAACAGACTGCTAGTAGTGGATTGTTACACTATAGATGTGATAATCTCTGTTTACTACTTAAAGTAATGCAGTGAATGAAAACAGGCACTGAGGAGAGCTTTACATTTTGGAGATTACTGCAAAAAATCTGAGCATTGATGAGTTTATTAATAATAAAAAGCCAAAGTCTACTACTTCAGCATGCAGGTGCAGACACTGAAGGTCCCAGCAGACATGTATAAGGAGACTAAAACCGGACAGCTAAATCAGTTATTACCCCAGTTGCACACAACCCCCTTCTGACAGATGCTGCTGTCCCTGAAACAGCAGCATCTGACCAGATTAGAAATGAACTCCTGAACCTTCAGTTTTCAGCCTGACATGTCAGGATAATCCAAAATTGGAAGTGCTTTACTGTAATATGGGGGGCTGGAAGCTGTGGTAGCTCAGGAGTTGATCTGTGAGTGGATCATATGTCCTGTCCTGAGGACAGAAAAGTCCATTGCCAGAGCTGCAGACAGCAACACTATCAGAGGTGTGATTTGTAACCCTGGGCCATGTCTCTGTCAGAGCATTCATGTGAAAGAAACATAAATACATATATAGTCAGAGTAAACACTAGAAATACAAGAATTACTGCAGCAGTTAAAATTAATGGTTGACCAAATCTGGTGCCCCGTTTCCAGAGGTGGTTGTTGTCCAACATTTAAATGGTAATCATAAAGAAACCCTATGTAAGCCATACATGAATTCCAATCAATTTTAATTTTATATTTTATACTATTGTTTGCATAAACAAGGTAGCTTAATCAGATCTCTCTCTATATACACCTTTAAACATACATCATCTCACGAACAAAACACAAGCATTCTTTGATTTTGACACATATGGATAGGAAAACAAAGGCTCTGGATCCTTCTGGAAAAGAATTCAAGACCCAAATTATCATTTGTCTGGCATGCCAAGTCTCATCTACAAAACTTGAGCTAATGATAAATTTGGAAACAATAAAATGAGATTACACTTGTTTGAGAATATAGGGAGTAAAAACTACGTACAAAAGCTGTGTACGCAAGCAGAGGTAAAAGCTAAGTTACAGAAGCTGTACTCCAAAGTTCCATTCAAGAAATTTTTTTTTAGCTTTCTCTTCTTTCATCTTTTTTTAAAATAGACACAATGCAAGATGTGATTTTTTTTTAACTTAAGAAAGATTATCCAAAGTTTACTGCTGCGTACTTCACTACCTTCCTTTATTCAAGTAGCTCTCCAATACCATATATTTTTATTCTTACTTTAGCTTTGGAAAGCATTAACCCTAGTATCTTAATTTATTCACCTAACACTAGGAAATAGATGTGAAACTGAAATTTCAGTAGAATGAGAGATGTCTTTAAATCTTTGAACCACAAAAGTGTTCCTGTGAAATGAACATCAGGACCAGTGAGTGTAGATTCTGATCACACTTGTACACTGGACAGAAGTGTGCCTGTGGCAACACACATTTTTCAAAGACCATTGAATTTAAGTATGCCCTGACAAACAAAGGACTGTAAAGGGTCAGATTTTGTAGAAAAGATTTTCAATGCTCTAAACAATGAATTCATTCCCTATCTGATATTATCTCCAAGCCTATTCAAATCAGTTAGCAGGTGTGAACTAACTACTGTAGCATATGTTTCCTGTTGTGCTGCCTTTTGTTCATTTCTACATTATCTATAGCATATAAACAATACTACTCGTACAGCTATTCATCCATTAACAAAAAAAAAATCAAACCCTAAAACCAAACCCTGACTCCCAACTTTCTGCAGCAATACTTAGTTTTAACATAATAAATAGAAAATCTATATTTAATGGTCATGCTTTTCTCCTGATTTTTTGTAATGGTTATTTCTGATCTCACAGAAATACGTCTGAGCAGCTCTACCACAACAGAAAACACAAATGTTAAAAACACATATAAGTAGTTTCATTTTCACAGAAGTATGATTCTATAGTTCTCAATCTAGTGCATTCAAAAAATCAGGTAGTTTTAAATCATATCAGTAAATTAAAGAAATGCAGTCTGATTAGTGCAATATGCCCAAGTGATTCACAATGAACACAGATTTCATACATGCCCTACTTTCCTTGAACGGACCAAGCTATTAATTTCTTTTTAAAGGAACAGTGATTTTTTTTTTTTCTTCCAGGAGATAAATTGCTCTCTTAGAGATGTGGGGTTTGTTTTTGTTTGTTTCGTTTTTAACAGAAATGGTTCTATTTGAATCAATATTATTTTCAGATGTCTCAGTGGATAAGGCAACCTTTACCCTGTTTTTGAAAACAGGGCATACTCATGATAATTATGGATTAAAAAGACTTGGTTTTAAGCAGTGGGCTTCTGAACTGTTTCTGACCTTTAAGCTTCAACATCAGACTACACGGTAGAGTGAGTCATAGCAGCATTCTGAAAATATATATTGAATTTAAACATATCAATTTTAACCAATAATACCTAATTCACACATGTTGGAATTTATTTACTTTCTATATAAACTACAGTTTTTTCCACATCAACAGAGAATTAATTATCAATTGCTGGTCTGATTAATTATCTATACAAATTCTATTGCTCTGGTAAAGGACTTTTTTGCACTGATTTTATTATCAGAGTGCAATTATTCCCAGTTTCTTTAGGGGAGGTCAAAAGGAGGCTCTGTTTAGCAGCATGGCCGACAGCCTTTTTCTCCTTGCTCAAAAGAGATGGCCCACTAAAAATGTAAGGAAAAACATGCCCAAAAACATGAAGCTGGTATCATTCACCTGTATAGTTTCACAAGTAAGTGAGAGGAATCCAGCTGTACTAAATTGAGTGCATTTGATACTATCTGGGGCAGAGAATAAGAACAGAAACACGATTGTCCAAATAAATAATTTCAATGTATCTGTCACTGTGTTAAAAAATAATTAATGGGAGATGTTCTAATTTCAATGGTAATGAATAAAGTTAAAAATAAGGAGATATTATACAGTAAAACTTTAAACTTCTGAAACTTTTCTCAGATAGAGTCCCTAGTATCAATATAAGTTTCTAGAACATTGAATCCTTGTTTAAGATAAAAATCTTTTTAAAAATCCACCCCTTATTTTAAAGCTAAAACTTAGTCTTTGAATCCAAAACCTGAAAATGTAATTCAACTTGAAGCTGCACTGAGGTTTAAAATTAAATTGAGATTGCTTAATTGGGCTACACTGAAAATATCTCTCCCAGTCCACATAGTTTTTTAGTAACTTTTAAGTTCCTCAAAGTATTCATCTTGAGGGATAAAAAAAAAAAGGAAAAAAAACCCAAATTCTCCAAAACATTATGAAAGATCTCTCAGCTGAACAAATAAGCAAATAGATCAAGGTATAAAAGCTGCTTTTCCTTGGTTGATGCTGATCATCTGGCAAAGCCATGTCAGGTGAATTACTTCTCTGACATCTCCAACCAGCAAACACAAAGTCAGTTACAAAAGACCAAAATCAAGTTGCCCCATCAGAACAGTAATTTGCTTGTTCCATTTCACTTCAGTTTATCAACCATTTTTCAATACAGTGAACACTAGCATGATGTCATGCTGCAAAATGAGTAATGGCATGATGAAATTAAAATTATTGAGAAGTAATTTTAGTAATGCAGAAGGAGCCTAAAGAAAAAAAATCCCAACGAATTAGTTTTCAAATACTAGCAATTTTTCTCATTAGTCATGCATATTCAAAAGCAGATTAAAAGAAACTTCATCTAATCAGCTACATTATGCAACTGTATGCAATGTGACTCTCTCATTTACCTTAAAAGTCTAGCAAGATTTCCAACTTTATTTTCATTTCTGCAACTAGTAAGTAAAGGAATAGGTTAAAAATAACCCTCTGCCTTGGTAGAGGTTGGGAAACAACAAGTTGGAAAGCAGCTTTAGAGAACAGGCCCCATAAGTCTGGTCAACATGAAACTGAACTAGCATTACACCTTTGCAGCAAAAAACCCCATGGCATGCTGAGATGCATTAGCAAAAACCTCAGCAGTCTCTTCTTAACGTGTTTAAATACCTGGCGGAAGGAAATAAAGAAGATGAACCCAGACACTTTGAGATAAATCCAATGAAAGGACAAGAGTCAATGGAAACAAATTGAAGCAGGAAATTCTGTTTAAAGGTAAACAAAACACTTTTACAAGGTAAAAGAAATAGAACATGGGAAGCGTCTGCTCATAGAGGTTTTGCAGTTTTCATAAGGGGATGTATTCAAAATTCAATATGATGCCATTTGAGCTGAAAACTTTTTGAGTAGCAGCCTTAGAGACTAACAAATATCTAGATGTCATTTCCATCCTCAACTATTCTGCGATTTTGTGTGATCACAGAAGGATGCAATAGCACTGCAGCTAAAGCAACATGTATCTAATAACCATGTTTACTTAGCTTTTTATGAAATTTATAACAGACAAATTTTAACAAAGAAAACAAAAATACATTTTATGTACAATCTGCCAGATTTCAAGCTCCTGCTCCTAAAAATGTCATTGAAAGAGAAATATGTCTTACTCAACAGCTATATGGGGGCGTTTTGCCCTCTTTATAAAATGGCTGTATAAGATTAAAGAAAGTTTTCAGAAGATGCACTATGTCCTCTGTGTACATGGAAAGGAAAAATCATTCTAAGGGTCTAAATTAGGTGGTAATTTTATAGTCTTTGGGTATAATCAAGAAGTATATTTCTGAAGGTGAATATTTTTATGATAAAGTAAGAAAAACATAGCTTGATGGTTTGAATGAAGAACAACTAAACTGAGATTGCCAAGTATCCAAAGCTACATAAATATAGCAGTTAAGAGCATGAAGAAAACCACATTCTTTACCACTGAAACTGCACAAGGAAAATCTGTGCACAGAGTCTTGATGTTTGGACATTACATAATTTGGGAGGGTCATTTAACTAGAGAAGTTCAGTGACACACCTACAAGATTTTTTCCCCAGTATGCAGTCACTACATTGGAATGTTACACATTGGCATGGACCTGGATTAGGTCCCTTAGATGTAACTCGAGTACAAGTTACAATGTGCTTGCATTAATATATCAGCTCAGGCAGGCTCATTACCCTTGTTAAATAAACATACTAAGTTGCAAGAATGTTTTTAATCAATAGCAACAGTCATTCTTAAAGAGGAAATGCCAGTGCCTACAATTCAATTAGGTTTGTTCATGTTATACACTCCGAAGAAAAGTTGTATAAGTGTTTATCAGACTTCTCCAGTTTTCCAATCAGAGCTGATAAATGTAAGTCCAAATAAGAATCACAGAGTATCCTAAGTTAGAAAAAACCACAAGGATCATCCAAGTTCAAGTCTTGGCCCAGCACAAGCCCACTCAGAGTCACACCATGTACATGAGAGAATTGTCCAAATACTTCTTAGCTCTGTCAGGCTGGTGCTGTGACCGCTGCCCTGGGGAGCCTGTTCCAGTGCCCAACCACTCTCTGGGGGAAGAACCTTTTCCTAATTTCTGACTTAAACCTCCCGTGACACAACTCCGTACCATTCCCTTAGTCCCGTCACTGTCACCACGGAGATCAGGGCCTGCTCCTCCTCCTCCCATGGAGAGGAAGGCACAGACAGCTCTGAGGTCTCTCCTCAATCTTCTGTACCCCAAGCTGAACAAGACAAGTGACCTCAGCCACTCCTCATATGGCTTCCTGTCTAGACGTAGGTGCCAGGTGTTTTTAAAATTTACTTATGATCAGTCAGAAAAATTATAAGCAACTAAAAGCAGCACACTTAAATAGGCAGTGCTAAGCAGCTTACTACAAGTTATTGCTCCACCCATAACTAAAAAAGGGAATCCTCCTTATAATCTTCTAAAATTGTAGGCATTAGTAGCTTCCAGGAAGGTAAAACTGGATGCTTACTATTATCATACTAAGCAAAATCCCCTGAAATTGCATAAAACATGCTCTTCTTTAGGAGCAAGGGCTTCATACCAAGTTGCTCCTATCCTAATGAAATCCATGTGTACTGAAGAGCAGGCTTGAGCTCTAAAGCACTCAAGATCTGACAGTGTCAATGCTAATGATTTAAAAGGCCTAGCAATTCTCAAACTGCTCCTCTATCTTCAGAGATTAAAAACTCAATTTAGGGATTCATTTATCAATTTAGAGCATTTAAAGATCCCACTTTGAGAGAATCGGTATTTTTCAAATAATAGATATAATTTTAGGATTTCATGGGGGTTGAATTTCCATTTAAGGCAAAGTTCCCTGAAAGTATAAAACCAATTAATATCTAATTTTAGATTCCAACATTTAGATTTTCCTGCTAGTTATACTTTTCTATGCAATTTCACCAAATGTGAAAAATGCCTTCAACTATTGAACTTTTTGTTCATTTCTTTAAATTTATCAAGTGTCTACTGATTGAGGACTGACTTACATGATGGTAATTACCAAACTGCATCTAAAGTCAAGACATCAAAAATATGCAACCATCTCTGCATATGCAAATATTTCCATATCTTTCTTGGCAACAAAATGCAAAATACGCAACCAATATATCAAAATCTACCAGATAATGTGTAGGTTTTAACAAGTAGAGAGCAGCTCAATTCTGAACTCAGTTTCTAAAAGTCTGTTTGTCACAGTTCTCAACTGCTCTTCTAATATTTCTGTTGATTATACAGGAAAAGGAAATGATCTTCCCCCAGGAAGCCCTGGCTTTTCCTCACAGCTATATCCTCAGTATTGGCAAACGCCTCTTCCCATTCCATTCTGAAATGAAATTTTTTTTAGCAGAAGTAATAGTTGGTTAATTTGTCTTAGACTGAGGTCCATAAAGAAACAGAATTATGGATTATGGCAAATATGTTATGATGTTGAACAGAAATGAAATTCATTAATGCTATATTTTTGTATTGAATAAACACAAAAATATTTCAATATAGAAACACTTTTTCGTTAAAAAGCAAAACATATTTTTCCAAATAAAATGACACATTGTACCTTTAGAACTATGATGGGAAGACATTTTTGTAAATCAGTGATGTAGGAGCTATTGCAATCCACCTCTCAGTGTAAAAACAGCAGGAAGTCTCTACATACTCAGTACTTTTGAGATACTTCCATGATTTTGCTTGGTATTACAAAAATACTAATGCAATATTTCAAGAATAAGCTGTCTAGCCTTTCATGTGTCAAGAAACTGTGCAACCCCTTTCATGTACACAGCTGTCCTGCCACATTTTCTTTCAGCACACAGAGCCCACAGACATACAACTTCATCCTAATGGTAACGAGCATAAGTGGAAGCTCAGCAGTTCTAGGAGAAGCAGCAATTATGTTTATCACAGCTCAGGACTTGTTTCCTGCTTTTGAAACCCTGTTTCCTGTTTGTGCACACAAAGCACTAATCTTTTCCCACCACCTGCACAGCAATTCTGCTCCTCAACAGGATTCCCACAGCCTGCAAGTGCCCTACCAGCATCTTGACAAAGATCATGCAGCAGGTCTAAACATATTCAACTCCTCTCATGTATTCCATTTGGAATTTTTTTAAAATGGTATGGTAACCTACACAAGTTTATTTTTAAGAGAAAGAGATATCTAATCTAAATGGCAAGGATACAAAATGACAGATGAAAAATTTCTGAACACAAAAAGCCTAGGCAATCTTAGAAATCATACAGACTAATTAATCCAAAACACCAATAACTGCAGAAAAAAAACCCACGTAGCAAACTACTCCCTTCTCCAACATGGATTCGGATAGAATTTTATTTTTGGTCACTGCAAGGTTCTTTGTTCTAGTTTCCTGCCTAGATTTCCCCTCTTCCTGTGCCAAGGCAAGCAGTTAAAGTCAGGATGATCAGAAATAAACTTTAGAAGCAGATGTTACCACAGAGTTTGTTACATACTGGTAAACAGGGTAATTGTGTGTTTTCCTGACTATATACAATCAAATTCTACTGGAATTAATCCCAGGTAACTATAAAGCAAGAGGAAAACCAAAATAACAAAAAAAAATCTCCCAAAACATTATTATTGTGATTAACTTTCACTTCTATGGATGTACTACATAAGCTCTAATAATTCTCCTTCAATAATCAGCTGTTGCAGAAAAAAACACATTAATACAAATTTAATTTTTTGCAACAGAAATACAAGTTAAAATTTCTTAAAGCAGCTTTTATATGCTCATGTAGCAGGCCATTTTAATCACTGGCTGCAATAGCAAAAGCTTGTTGCACTAATTAAACAACAAAACTCAAAACCAGAAAAGTCAACCCAACTTACTAAAAAGTTCATCCAGAATCTCTAAAATATCATGCAGTAGATTTTATCTATGACTCCCACTGACAAATGCATTCTTTTCCTAATTTTAGCCCCACTCCCTTTTACTTTCTAACAGAATACAGGGCACTGCAGTACCTACGCACAGCTGCAAAGCATGTAAATTCAGGCTTCCAACTGCAAATTTTGCACCTTATGGGCTTAATCATTCTGCTGCATCTGTAAAATTTTAATATATTTGAACTTTCATACTGCCCACCTGAATTAAAAAATATGCTCCAATGGGTATTGTTTCTGCATTTTCTGTTGGGCGTGTTAGTGTAACTCCTCCCCAATGACACATGGTAGAAATGTTCAGTTTAATACGTGTTTGGTATATTACATTTTCCTGAAACTGTTATTGGAACAGGAAAGAATTTTGCCTGTCTGCTATACTCTGTTTCAGAAGGAACCTTCTGATGGAAGAGGGCAATTGTTACTTTTCAGTTCCAGAATGGTCTGCACTTCAAATGATTGGAGTGGAAAGAAATACAAGCAGAAAAAAAAAAATAAACAAATCCACCCTACAGTGGGTGGCCTACAGTGAATAAGGAGCTAGGTTCATTTTCAGTTTGTTTTTTTCTAACATGGTTCTGCCTCCAGGTGTATTTGGCCTCTATTTGAACTATTAAATATTCAAATGTATTTTATTTTATAAAAGAAAAAGAAAAAAATTAAGACTAGAAGGCTGAAGTGAATCTTACATGTGGGGGTGCAGTTGGAGATGGGGTGAGGGATGGAGCTGGAATGACATGGGCAACAACTCTGCGGCATGAAATTGCTCTGATAATAAAATATTTCCCAGGAGACAGAGAGGGACCCCCAAAGGATGGAGTGGGTCAGTACCCACACATCTACGTGGGGAACATGCTTCCTTTTTCTGTCCATAGCAGGTGTTTTGGCTGCATCTTTTACACCAGCACAAGTACTCCTTTGCCTGCAAAATGAATTAAATAAACTCAGTGATCAGCTTGCAAACTAATCCTCCTAACGCACTTAAAAAAAAAAAAAAATCATTTTCAAATGGATGAGTGAGCTGATGAGACCTGCTGCAAAGCTGGACAGATGCTACTGATGATGCAAAGAAAGGACTGAAATACATGGCTTCAGGCAAGACTACCTTTTTGGCAGTGACATTTAAATTAACATCAGAGGACCACGAAACCACACCATTAAGCCTCTAGGGACAAAAACCTCAGTTTCACTTCCTTAATTTACAGGTTCTTTATGTTTCTCTCTACAGAAGGATGAAGTGTTAATTACTATTCTAACCAGCCCCACTTGAACTCACTCAATGTCTCACCTACCTGAAAGAGAAGAAAGATATAACAACTATTTGCTACCTTATTTATTCTCGGAGTGGAGTGAATCTCATCCATACAGCATCATTAAAAATCTTGCTTGAAAAGATAAAATATACCTGTTCAAGAAAGATCTTGCAATAGCCCAGAAGGAAAATTGTGTAGTTTGCAGCCTATTCCAGTGATGTACTAGGAATATGTAATTTTAATAGAGTATGCTTTAACCTGATTCTTAACAGTAGGTGGAATATTAGTCTTTTAAAACTGCAGAAAAAAATGCAATAAATTCTAACTTATTGTGCATGGTCAGTGTTGCACTTAGCCTGATTTGTAGGAAAATCAGATTATTAGAGATGACTGCAAGCATTTGCAGATTGTCTTCAACAGCATTAAGTTACTCTGACACCACAGAGCGCAATATAGGAATATTGCAGAATAAGTAGATAAAGACAATTTTTTAAAAATATGTTGACTATGAAAGAATAAAGACTGGATGATTGCAAAAAAAGTAGAAAGATAAAACTATAATGCCTTCGTAGTTAAAAGCTACATTTGCACTTGAGATATTTGAGGATTTTTACAGAACAGCATATTCAGTTAGGTTTTCACGCAATTAAATAAACAATAAAAAAGCCCTCACAGAATCCCTCTGGTTCTTTTGAAGCACTGTGCAAGAAAAAAGTTACCATGGAAACAAGAAGCACAAAACTGTGATAAAAACTAGAAAAAAATTCCATTGCTTCTCAGCAGTGAAGAAAAAAAACTGGCAAGGCTAACAGTAACCAATTAATATTGTCGGTTTTCCAAATATTTACTTACGTGAGCACACATTACACATTATTCAAATGAATCCTCCCACTAAACTTGATTTGATTTGAACTCCCCCACTCCCCCCCAAAAAAAAACCCCAAACCCTCCTCAAAAAAACCCAACAAAACCCCCCAAACCCCTCAGTGTGCAATCTACTTCTCCAAGGCAGGAAAAAAACCAAATAAAATCCAAAATATACAGGACTATAGGACTTGCAATAAGTGTGTAACTGCTGACCACTGTGTTGGAAACAGATGTTCATCACATATCTATCTGTTTCTATTTATAGCATTTTGTTTCTCACATCATGTATGTATTTCAGAGAATTACACAAAGTTACAAGGATCCTCTGGAGATCACCTGATCCAAGCCCCTGCTCAAGGAGGATCAGCTACAGCAGACCACCCGTTTCAGTGCTGCCTATCTTACAAACAAAGTCAGACCTTGTTAATTTCAGAATCAGCTACTTGGTTAAATACCTGTGAATACATAAAAAAAAGGCCATCACTTATACTTGTACAAGAGCTAAACTTACTGTCAATTGCAATTGCCATTTAAATATATTTTCATGTGAGAAGAAGTAGGGAATAAAAAAACCAAAATCTGGGAGGAAAAAAAGGTAAAAGTTCATTTTGTTGAAAATAATTAATGTTTCAACTTGCTGGAATTAGTTTTCAATAGCATAAAAATGTACCTGATGCTGATAAAATGAATTTATTATAAATTGATTACCTATACATTGATACATTATTAAAAATACCAATATAACTACTTTATTTTTTGCCTTTTCCTTTCTCTTTGTCTGGGCAAAAGGATACTGTGGACAAATCTTTAATTCACATATCCAGAAGGCATTTGCATTTTAGTATTTTTGTGTAACATTTCAAACATGCAATGTTTTCCTCTTAATGTATTCAATCAGACTAAGTTTAAATGTCTGCATTCCCTTGCTGTATTTCTGAATCAGCTGTCCCATTTTCTTTAGCTTTTATTCTCTTTGTCACATTTACCTCCATTTCCATGCTTTCTCTACTTCTTCAGTTTCTTATCCTTAGTCCTTTCCTGACCTTCTTGAGTTCAGTTTTACTATGGTAGTTTCCTTCATTTTTTTACCAGACAAAATTAAACATTTTCACCATGTAATTTGGTTTGCATTGCCATCCTGTCCCTTTTCTCTCAGCCATGAACACTCACTAATTTGCTTATCCTGTGAGCACCTGCATATTTCTTCCAATTTTTGTTCTTTTATGTTGTTAAAGAACTTATGGTTAAAAGACACAAAATTAACAACTTGCATTAAATATCTCTGTTACCAAAATTTTTACTATCTGATGTGTTGTTTTATGACATCTGTGATAGCTAATTTTTGCCTAAATAGTTGTCTAAAATAAACTTTTCAAATCTTTGAGTCTCCTTCTTCCCACCTACTCCAGAATCAACCCGTATTCTGCTTAAAATTTAAACTGACACTTCAGTGTGGCTGGTTTTATCACAACTGTCATTGGGATAACCTGCCCTGGCACCAGAATAACATGTACGAGCAGCACAAGATATTTTCATAAAACACGTCAAGGAATGGTATTCCAGGTTCAGAGCCCTGTTTTATTGATTTGTGTCAACAAATCCCCAAACATGGGCATTTCTCCACTTAGATTAAATTGTAAGGGATGTTTGAATGGATAAGCACTGCTAAAGGCATAATCCAAAACAGAACTCTTCTAATGAGTTCAGAGCACTCTGCATTAAACAGTATGTCTAACTACAGACCGTTAATCGCCACGCTTAATAACAACACCAGATATAAACCCACAACCACTGTCCTAAGACATTCAGTTTAAATTAAGTGCTTCTTAATTTAACACAGTACAATTTTTTTTTTTTTTGTGTGTGTGTACTTATTTTGAAAGTGTTTGTGTGATACCTTTATATCATATATTTCCACAGTGAAGCAACCCATGTCACCCTTGCAGCTTCTTTTAGAAACAAATTGATGGGTGAGTCGGGATTATTGAAAAATAAAACCAGCTCATATACCAAGGTAATATTACTATTAGAAAAAAAACAAACCAAGTATAAAATTGGAAGAACAACATAGAATTATGCAACTTACTAGAGATGCCCTCACTTGCACAGACACACATATAGGTGTATGAAATTGTAATAGCTTTTCTTTAGTTTTGTCAAAGTAAATAAAAAGGTCTGCCAAGATCTGCCAACTTTGTTAGGAAGAAATACTATTCACAGTCACTATTTAAGTATAGTATCAATAAGATCAGGTGAAAAAATTGAGTCAGCTAAAGATTACACATTATAAAGCTGAGCATAAAGGAAATATTCATCCTAGTCATGGTTGAAATTTATTTAAAAGAAAATCTAGTGCACTCTTCCTTTCATCCTATACTTTGTTAACAATAAAGACTTATACATAGGAAATCCTGACCATGATTCTTATTGCAGATTCTTCCGGTATTGATTTGATTTGGAAAATGCCCTCACTAAAATAAAAGTTACTAACGAATCTAAAGTTAAATTTGAAGTTCTAATACACATTTGCATGCATAGACGTCACTCTGTTTAATTTGAACAAACACAATAAAAACCCCACAAATGCCTGATTTCTATGTTATAATAAATACTTACCAAAGAAAGTTATTACTATCCAGATAAAGCTGCTATGCAAGGATTTGAAATCAAAACACATGAAGGCTGTACTGGAAACACAAATGGAAAACCACAACCAGCTCGATGCAGTGCCAAGCAAAGCAATAAATCAGACTTAGGCCAAACCGCACTCCAGAAAGTTTTAATTTGTACCATAAACAGAAAAAGTTTAACAGGTTTTGGCCTATGCCAAGTGCTTTGATCTATCAAGAAGGCTAAAAACATAGATATAAAAGCATTTATACTGTTTCATAAAATATGAAACATAATATTAAATGACTATGCATAAAAGCCACTCCAGTTTTTTTTTATATAAATTAAAACAATATATTCTAGTTGAAGCTCTTCTAAAAGTTGCAGATGCATGGAACTTCCAACAATTGTTTTGAAGAATATAATCAAGGCTGTACAAAAATATTGTCCTTTCACAGACGGTAGTTACAATGAGCCCATGTTACTTTATCTTCCAAAATATTTTGCAGCCTATTTTAAATTTAGAATAATACATTGAATTTCCTATTCAAAAACAAGATGATTCTGTTTTAATAGCAAGATTATTCAGAAAAAGTGAAACAAACAAACTTAGAGAAAAAAATCTACTAAAATAATTTTTCTGGGCATTTTTATGGTATTAAGGTTTTTTTTTCATAAATTTTATAATTCTAAAAACATAATAACAACTGTGGTATCTAAAAGGAAATCATTATTGCATATACAGATGTTTTAGAGGAAACTCCTCTTTAAGTATTCTCTTTGATGTGATTGCGCTCCCAAATACTCTCTGCAGTCTGGAGCTAGAAGACACAAAAGCAGACTGGTGAGTGTGTTAAGGCCAGACTATGCAGAGGAGAAGAGTTTAAACTCTTTCAACATTGCTCTGCTACAAAGCAGGAAACCGTGTTAAGGAAATAGAATGAAATACGCAATTAAACTTTAGTGGTTATCTCCAACAAAACCAACAACATAGCCTTTTAAAATCAAATCAATACTGTAATCACACAGAAATGTAAACAAGCTTTTAATATTATGCCTCTGACCAGCGTTCCTAAAGTCAATTTTAGTGGTTTCCACTACACAATTTATTTGGGTTTTGCACTGAATTTTGTTTATAGGAACGCATCATCATCTATTAGAAATAATAGTTTCTCACTCACAAACATTTTATTACAAACCACAGAGGAATGCTGTCTTTCCTAAGGCAAAGAAGAAAACAACCATATATGAGTAGCACATGTTTTTCAAGTTAAAAATCCTGCATAAGACTCCAGTCCTCACTACAATTAAAGTCC
>VXBU01014174.1:0-10025 GCA_013400315.1 Bombycilla garrulus | reverse complement strand
AGATGACATCTCAAACTAAAATTCCTTTAAATTACAGAAGTAGCTTACCAAAAACACCAGCCCTACCACCCCATTGGGATTTTCTTTTAACAGGTTGCTGAGAAACAAAAAACTTAGAGCTACTGTTTCACCAGGACTTTCCATAGAGATAAAACCTTGGTCGATAAACTATATAACAAAAAATAATCTTAGAGTGGTAGTTTTCATGATAGTTTTCCAGATTTTCTTCCATACTACTAACCATAGAAATCACAATTAAGAGATACTTGGGCAGTTCAATGCATTGGTATCTTAAATACAAACAGAGAAGGCGTGTCCAGAAAGTTAGAGAAGGCAGCATGTCAGAGTGACAAATAATCAGCTGGGGAGTGCATTAACTCATTGATGACTTATCAATAATGACAAATTCTTATTCGCAGCATTATTTTGTAATAGGACAACAAGAATAAATGATTAATTAGGAGAATGTGAGTGCAGAAATGTAAGGAATTCCTTAATATTCAATTTGTGTACAAATTGGTTTTTGTCCTTTTCTATAAAAACTGTTGTAGGATGATAAAGTGCCCTCTTGTAGGACCCAAGTATTCCTGAATGTACTACGTAGACAAAATGTAACTAGCAACAAGGAAAATGTTTGTCCAGTTCAGAAACACATCTGCATAACTGTGTCACTAATGATGAGAATGAATCCTGGATTTCCAACACAAATATCCTATGCTGGTATGCCTTTTCAAGAGCTGGTAAAGAAAATCACAGACCTGACGTTTCCTCAAAACGAACAGGATTACATGGAATCTGAGTAGCTAAATATAAGATCTACATAACCTGCTCAAGTGGACAGGAGGAAACTTGCAGAAATTAGGATAAGCAGGTAGACAATGACATTTGGAGCCTTTAGCCATGAGAGATCCTAGAGTAACAGTTACGAAACATGGACATGGTGGTCACAAGCTACTGGAGAGCAGCTGAGATACTTGTTCAGATCTAGGCACTACTGTATTTCAGCTGGTCACATCCTTGCAGAACCAAAATAGAAAAAGAAACTATGTTTTTCTGACAAAATATTAATTAACTTAAAGAAACAACACATCCAAAATATTAAGAAGCAAATATGTAAATAACAGAGAAATTAGGCAAGAGAGAATTGGGCAAAAGAACATCCTAGAGCTTGAGCTCCTCCTGATTTTCTTTCAAGATGATGTTACACATATAAGTATGGATCAGGAAAGCAGTCTAAAAGCCTACCTTGAAATCTGTCAGAAACTGACTTAAATGTATTCACTGCCTTGTACTTTTTTATTCCTGTCCAATATGCTATCCAGCCATTTCTAAGTTGGACTCAGGAACAAAATTGTATGTTCACAAGCAATAAAGATTAAAAGAAATTCAGATCAACAGTTAAGTTTCAGGAGAAAACAGATTATATAAGTATCTTTCATCTAATTTCTCACTCAGTGTCCTTATTACACACCACATTAGAAATGGAAGCAAGCTATGTAGCTTTCCATGCTAAAAAGTGAATACTGGCAGGAGAGAGCACTTATGGAAGAGAATGTTTTCTTAGAATAATAGTGCTTTAACTTACAAAATGCATCTACCACAGCTCATAGACTCACTGGGTGGTATGTCCCTTTCTGTTCACCTTCTACAGGTTTAGGCTAGGCTAGAATAGTGTGATATGGAGTATAAAGTTTAATTAAGCAAAGGTTCTAAAATTCCCAAAGAATTCTGCACACTCTACTGCTCAAAAAAAGGTAAAAGAGAATATTTAAAAAATATCACAGGAATTTATACATTAGAAAATGAGACAGTATAACACTGGCCAAGAAACACATATATTGCATTTTACAGGACATCGTGAAAGGTTCATACACGAAGAATCAAATTATTCAAAAGAAAGCAAGGGTTAGGTACGAAAGAAAACCATTTCAATTTTGAACAGAGTATCATTTAACATTTTCATAGAACTGAAGGATGACAGCTTTCTTCTTCAGTCTTCACAAATTTCTTTTGCCCTGACCATATGCTACTGATTTACACTTTAGAAGTCATAATGTCAGCAAAATGAAACTATCTCTTTTTTTAATGGAAAACCAATTTAGCTACACATAAATTACTGAATGGCCCAACACAACTCCTGTAAGTAGTGATATATAAATAGAAGAGCTTTAAATTACATCTATATTATTTTTAGTATTGGAGAGCTTGTGTTTAGAAGATTACATGCTCTAATGGTTCTTCAGCTACAGAATCTGATGAAAGACTTGTCAAGTCATTAGGAAAAATGAAGGATACAGATTTTACTGTGAGAAATCAGCTTAATGTTACCAAGATTGTTATCCCTCCAGTAAGAACAAGGTCTGGAATTCAGCATTGAGATTACAGTTACGATCAGTTTGACAGATATTGGAAAATTCAGAAGCTGTCACAAGTAGTGTAGTGAGTGACTTGAGGTTCCTTTTAAAGGACAAGCAGACTGAGGACATTCTGCATCATTTCTGGTTTTTAAAGTGCTACAAATGCAGAAGAGACACCTGATGCCAGCATATCCACCATTTATTCTGACAAAGGACTTGCTCCAAATCATTTTCAACAAAAGAGCACTGGAAAAACTGAAAGCAGTGAGTCTCATTCTTTTTGTCTTTAAAGAAACAGCAATAACAACAGAAGATGTAGTGCTACCAATTCTCAAGTCTACATGAAAATAGATTCAGCTTCCTTGAATGGACATTTCTGAAAGGCATAAATAACGAAAATTATTCTAACTAATGCTTTAGCAAGTTTTCAAAATCCACTGAAAGTCAAAAATGTTACTTCAGGCATAAACCTTGAAAAGGATGCTTTGTAGCAGTGAGGGAGATAAATTATTATTTAAGTCTCTCTGGATGCCAGGTGAGAGGCTAATGTCTGAAGGGGTGATTTTAATAAAAAATAACAACAGGATTTTCATGTCGGAAAAAAACCCAAAGAAACAAAAATTAGACTTTATTATGCAAATTAATGTTGCAACAACCACTGAAAATGTGACAGCAGAATTCTAAGAAGCACATGCTGAAAGGAACTCTAGTAAACTGGCTCTTGTTCCTGATAGTCCAAAGGTACCAACAACGAAAAGAAACACTACAAAGAACACACAGATGGTAGAAAAAAACAGGTCAGACTAGCTATGGAAAAGTTGTTTTGACCAAAATAACCACAAGCAATAAAAAAAAAATAGAATATTTTCACTGTAAAAAAACCATTCATGATGTGTAAGTTAAATTTACAAACATTTTCCTTCTGGCTCTGGTAAACATTGTTACTTGGATTACACTAAAAAAACCAGCCACAATATATATGAAAATCAGATCAGTAAGAATTTTCATATTAAATACCAACTTTCAGTCTAACTACCAACCTCTTGAAAGCTCAGTGTACCACATCATCTACAGAAAATTTCAGGGGTGTTAATGATGGTAATAACCAAACCAAAAGAGAAATGTTCATGAGATTCCTCAAAAACAAAACAAAACAAAACAAACCCTAATAACTTTCTGTTAACCATGGGAAAAGCTACATAAGTAAAGAAGAGCATTTTTTTTTTCTAGCATATAAGTCTGATGACAGAATAAGCATATATTTAACTGCATATATATACTTGAACTATTCTCTCTTCAGAACTGATAAACAGAGATTAAAAAAATCCCTATTAGACAAATATGAAGTTCATAGCCTCATCTATGACAATTCTTAGTCATCAAGATAGCTGGCAAGAATCATCATTCTTGGTTAGTTAGTTAGTTTTTCTCTTTTAAAAAAGCAAGATGACAGAATCACAGAAAGGGTTGGGTTAGAAAGGAATTTAAACATCATCTAGCTCTGTTCTGGGGTGACAAACTGATGAACACCCTGTCATGGGCTAGGACACCTTCCACAACGCCCCATCCAACCGGGCCTTGAACACTTCCATGAACTTCCATAACTTCTCTAGGCAACCTGTGACAGTGCCTCACCACTCCTACAGAAAAGAATTTCTTCTTAGTATCAAGCCTAAACATGTTCTCCCAGTTTGAGAACTTTGCCCCTTGTCCTGTCACTATACGCTCTTGTAAAATTCCCTCTGTGGCTTTCTTGTAGCCCCATTTAGGTACAACAGGGTCACCCAGAGCCTTCTCTTCTCGAGGCTAAACAGCCCCAGCTCCCCCAGCATTTCCTCATAGGAGTACTCTAGCGCTCAGATCATCTTTGCTACCCTTCTCTGGACTTCCTTCAACAAATTTATGTCCTTCTTGTGCTGGGGACCCCAGCCAGGAAGGAGAGGATTTTTCAAATTGGCTACTGGATAAAATCCTTGTTATATCCTGAGAGCTGAGCTATGCCATAAATTGTTCAGGGGTGGCTGACGATGGAACAGAACGCTCTGTCATAGGAAAGACTACAAGTTCCAGCAGCAGAGCCACACAGTTCAGTGCCCAAGGACACACTTGGGCATGCTCAAATTTGCAGACACAGTCAAAGATACAAAATTTTTCTCCCCATCCCCCTCCCTTTCTTTTTAATAACTGCAAAGGCGATTATCTCAGCATTATGATGTTCATTATGATCAGATTCTCCAAGTGTTTTTTGTTCACATTACCTTGTTTAGAGGGCCACATATTCAGGTTGTGCCTTCATGAAAAGACTCATACAGTATCCCCTTATAGTTCAGTGGTCCTGACTATTTTAACTCTTTTCTTGGGAACTTTCACTAGGGATCACCATTACTATTCCAAAAAGTAAAACAGAAATTCCTTATATTTCAGAACCCCCAACATAACAAGTATTTTTGTTTTCTTTAGGTATTTAAATAGGCATTCAATTCTGTAATAAATTATCCACAAGATCTCCATAATGGATTCCTTCCCTCCCCCCCCCACCACTGCCATTGCATCTTACTTCTTGGGATCACAGGTTTCCTTTCCCACTTTTGAGATACCATCTGGTGTGAAAATTAAGACTTCTGAAAGCCATGGTATAAAAAAAATAAAATAATCTAATTTAATAATGAATTTGAAGGCACTTTCAAAAAGTTACCCTTTCTTTCCAAAATGGCTTTTAAACTGTTACAATTATGTTTACTACTTTTTATTTCTTTCTTAATATTTCAATATTTCTTCTTTTTACTGGTATTTGTTTCTATTAAAGTCTAAAGGCTGAACATATCCTTTGGATATAATAAATGAAATAGGCATTTTTTGTTGACATCAAAAATTAGTGATCATCTGCTGTATCTGGAAAAATACTAGAGGATACAACAAATTTTTAAATAAAATTGTGGAGCAGAACAAAACCAAGAATTACAGTAAAAAAATCAAATACTTTTGTTAAGCGTCAGAATAATGGAAATCAAGACAAAATTTCTTCCTAAATGAAAACTGTAGATACCTCATCCCCTCTCAGAAAGCAACCATAATTTCCTGATTCATACAACCATAACTTTAAGGGTGTTTCTAAGGAAAATGCTCAAGGTTTCCTCTAATACATTAACATGCTGTCCCAACCACTAAATACCTTTTGTTACACCACTTCAAGTCATGAATTCTGATTAATTACTACTAATTTTCAGAAGCAGGAACTTGGTTTAGAAGAGAAACCACCATGCTATGTGTTGCAAAAGCATGAAAAGAGATAGTCTTCTGTAAAACAGTAACAATACCCAAAAGTCAAATACTTGTAGATAAGGAAAAACATTAAAGGTTTTTGCACACAGATACCACAGAGAATTGCACACATACAGGAAGAACAAGATCCAAAAAACCATGCCAACTGACACTTGGATGAAGGACTAGAAATATAAGTGATAGCAGCTACTTTGAGATGAAGTAGTAATGCTGGCATTAAAGTGGGTGCATTTTTAGGCCTATTTCTTCAATGCGTAGACACCAGAAAAAAACCAAAAAAAAAAACCCAAGAACATACAGCCACAACTATTATGAACTCAACCAGAGTTCATTCAGCTTTTACATCCAGGACAACAAATTCATCCTAATTCACCAGCACAGCCTAATATGGCAATCATCAAGTACCAGCTTTGCAAATATCTAAGAACTCATTTGAGCTGACAGGAAATAACAGCAAAAATTTCATTCATATAATCAAGCATCTGTCTACACTAACTCGATAGGGTATACAGGTTTTATTAAAACTGACACATTTTTGAATTTCCTTGTATTCTCCTTTGTTTTATGTTCCTTCCAACAATTTGTGATGCCCCTACCTTCATAGGCATTTACAGACCTGAGTCCTAGGTAGACATCTGATCTTGTAATTTTTAAACTCTTAGAAACAACAGATTTACATTTGTGAATCTAAAAAAAGGCATTTCAATATTCCCTACTTTTGGCTTAATCAGTGCCCTTTGTGCTTCAGATGCACTATATTGACAAAGGGAAAAGTCTGGAGCAGAGTTATAAAAACAATTTTCTCTCCTTATCTGGCAGATGTTAGACTGCTTTTAGAGCACTGAGTCCAGGTTTGGGTGCTCCAGTACAACAAAAATGTTAATAAACTGAAGGAAGTTCATTGGGGTGCCACAAAGGCAGGTAAGGTTATGAAGTACCTGCCCTTGAAAGGGGAAGTTGAGGCAATTTGGCTGCTTTCATCAAGACTGGAGAGCAGGCAACTTCAGAAGGACCCCAAAACAAGTTCTTAATACCTATAAAGTCATAAAGAAGATTAACTTGTGCTCTTTCCAGTGATGTATGGTGGGAGGACATCATTGAAACAAGGGGTTATAATTAGACTAAGGAAAAAACCTTATCCACCAGAGGACTGTCTTGCACTAGAAAATGTTGCAGAAAAGCTGCACAGTAAGATAAAGCCATCAGCAATCTTGGCTGTCTGCACAGCTGACCCTGCCCGAAGAAAGAATTTGGATTAGATATCTTCTCATACCCCTCCCAAACTGAATTACTCTATAAATCAGGTTCAGAGTTTTGTTAACTTATTGTATTTAATTTTGTGCTTGCATGGACTTAGTTTTTGTTGTGCCATCATCCCCATGTTTTCTAAAGGGAATTCAGTGTACTTCAGCAGTCTTTCTTACCATATTCTGACACAACCTCTCTCTCACCTACAGGGCAAAGATTATTCTCACAGCATCGGTACAAATGTGATTTGTGAAAGTGAAACTGATTATTACTAGGAACTCAGGTTATCGATTCTCCTTTTTTTAGCTGTGCAAATATAATGTTGAATGTCATCCAGGAATAATTTTTAATGTTTTGACATCTCCTGGTTTTTAGATCACTGCTGCGAAGGAGGACTCGTATATCAATACAAAGGCATTTAATCAGATGACGAAGATAAAAGTCAGTGTAGACAAGTGCAAGGTAAAGCCTTGAATCTAAGTTACTTTAAAAGCAACAACAGATTATAAATAAATTATAATTGTAACAAATCTGGTTGTCAGTATCAATGAAGTATTTTCTTAATATTGAAATACAGTATAAAGAAACATTGGCATAGTAGGTATTAGAAAAAGTGGAATATTCTAAACTGTACACTATTGTCCAAATACAAAGTTTTATTTTGGCCAATTTGTCATACATACACAATACTACAAAAAGTAAAAAGCCTTAATACTTAGAAGAGTCCAGAGAGAAGTTTCAACAAGCTACAGTTACTGTAACATAACAAAAAGGTATAAAAATCATTAGGATTGTAAGTCAAAAAGTTTTGCAATTAGTATTAGAATTAGTAGCTTTTTAAGAATAATTACCAGGAAAGATGAGATCATAAAAAGAAATACAATACTTACTAAAATGATTCTAGGAAAGACTTCAAGATTACCACGTAAAAACTTTGAGGGAATTGTGTTAGATTTGAACAGGATCTGCACTGTAGTGGTAACAAGGTAAGAATCATGCAAGATATACTAAAACATGAACCCTTTCTGACTACAGACCTTCACAGTACACAGCTGTAACACAGATTAAAGACAAAGCTGCTCCACAATGTAGGTATATGAAGAATATATCATACAGTTCTGAAAACATATGTTCTAAATTATTTTTTGTGTGTTCTAAATTATTTCCTAAAATTTGAAGATTCAGTGATGTGAGGGTAATTACTATCTCCTTTCTAAATCGTTTTCAAAATAGGCCTTTCCAAAAGCTTATTTGGGAACAGAACTGCTACAAAACAAGGAGAAAAACCCTTGCATGGAAGAACTAATGAATTAAAGAAGGAAAAGTTAACCATCCATTTTCACAATGGAGAGAGATCATGCATAGTGTTATAGGCATTTGTAGTGAAAAATGTGAAAAAAGAGGACAGACATCAGTGGTGAAGATTCTGTCATTTTGATGATGGATGTTAGGCAGTGAAGATAAATGTCATAGTGAAGGGTCTCAGAATGAAGTGACTATGTAAAAGAACTGCAAGTGTCATTCCATGTACACAAATGTGATGCACAAAGGAGAGAAAAAAATTTAATTTCACACAGAAAAATAATGGACTCAGAACAGTCCGTTATTTTACCGATTCAAGTGTGAAATTTTGGACTATACTATAAAATACATTGACTCAACTTTAACACAGCCAAAGAGAAAATCAAATGTCAAGAATTTCCAAGAAAGAAATGTAAACCAGAAAAGGGTGTGAGATGACATAAATGTGTGTTTGCATGTGGTGACTGGGTTCAACTGTGCTCCTCCCTTTGCCTCCAAATAAAGCATTTACAACTGGAAAACATTCAGAAGACAAAGTTAAAGCTATAGGCTGGCTTCTAATACAGAAACTAATGCAAGCTTACACTTCTCAAAATCTGGAAATCACCTGCAATAAATGTCAAATATCTGCAAAAATCATGAAGAAAGAAGAAACAGACTGATTCATCCTCTCTTTAATACAGGAAGTTCCAGAAAGAATGGTTGAAAAATGCATTAAAGGGGATAGTGGTTCTTTGGAAAGTGCTCATTACTACGTAGTAGAGTTCCTCCCATCTTTGTGTATATTTCATTTTATCACAAATGGACTTCTAATGGGCATATTTCTGAAGGGGAAAAGTCTTTAAAACCTCATATGGATACTGAAGACTTTAATCAGAGATTTCAGTGGAACGCAATCTGCTTATGTATTTACCTTTACTGCCACATATGGAATAAATACAGATATTCAAGTTCAACACATGGTATGGTCCTTCCTGGATACTGAGGTTTCTTCTAGGGAAAGAGGCAATCATTATACAGCCTGAGTAAGCCATTATTGAAATACAATTTTTATTTTACACATTGTCAGACCTCGTGTTAAAAACATAACTCAACACATGAAGTGTAATTTAAGGGATAATTATTCCAAACATCAGATTTCATTAATCAGAACAAGGTCATTGCAAAATTGATCAGGACAGACATTATGTCTTCTAAGTCATTACACAAGAAGATAGAATTGAGGAATCAAGATACATCTCTGGAACAGATGACAGAGAATGTAAAGTATGAAGGCAGAGAACCTGAGAACGCTTACGCTGGTCAGAGAGATTCTCTCTTTTCGTTTGGCTAGCAAGAACCATTAAAGGTACCCTGAGTTTGAAGGAAGTTCTACCTATGTGAGTGTATTTTGAAATATAAATAAGTTTAATACATCAAGCAAACAAAAGAGGATACAATTGTCAGTGAAACAATGTGAATTTTAAAAAGTTGATGTTATGTTAGAAGACAAACATAAGTACACTTGCACAAATATGACTACACAAAACATAATATGCTATAGCTGCTTGAAGTTAACTAAAAGCAAATGTGTAAAAAGCCTTTTAAATATACTAAATATCCAACCTAATGACTGTAAAGTTAAACATGTGAATGTAAAACCAATGGTCTTGAAGAGTTACAGTAAATACATACTCATGCAAGATCCATAAATGACAGTAATTTATACATAAGAATTAGTTTTTCAGTAATATTTATGTCAGGTACACTGTCTTTGAATGAAAATCTGAATGGCATAACAAGAAAAAGTCTGCACAAAACTGTGTAAATGCACTGCTTGTGACACGTAAAATATTC